>SNVD02008488.1:0-106873 GCA_013180625.2 Boswellia sacra
TGGGGGTTTTGTCAACCCCCGCCGAAAGTGTATCTCCATTTTCCATGCTTCACGTGGGAGACAAGTGTGTCGGTTTTGTCAAACCTCGCCGAAAGCATATCTCATTTTTTCAAATCTTGGGGCGATAAATCTGCATCGAGCAACTCCCACCGAAATTATGTCCCCACGTGTCAAATTTGAGAGTTTTTACGTGTGTATATATCCATGCTGCATATTTTGAAATGTCATTTTATAACCTGTCTTGCACTTTAATTGCATAATACCTAACTTGCATCATTGTCTTACATAAGTTTAGAGCACTTTTAGAAATGGAGAAAGCACCAATTCGACGATTCCAAAATATATGTGTATTTTGTGGATCGCAATTTGGTAAAGATGGAGAGTTTACAACAGCAGCTCTTGATCTTGGTAGGACATTAGCTGCGAGGGTATTCATTTGATTTATGGAGGGGGTAGTCTTGGGTTAATGGGGTGTGTGTCAACAGCTGCATCCTTAGGAGGGAGCAAAGTTCTCGGCATTATCCCTAAACCATTAGCTGTACGAGATATCGTAGGCAACACCATGGGGGAAGAGTTACAGGTTTCTAGTATTCATGAGCGTATTGCACATATGATCATTAAATCTGATGCATTTATAGCTTTGCCCGGTGGTTATGGTACATTAGAGGAGATATTTCAAATCACCTCTTGGGCACAGCTAAACATCCATCGGAAACCCATTGGTTTGTTAAATGTCAATAATTTTTTTGATGGTTTGTTGTCTTTTCTTGATCAAGCAGTAGAAAAAAACTTCATCTCACAGTCGGCGAGGCAAATCCTGGTTACAGCTTCAACTGCAGGGGAGTTAATTGACAAATTACAAGCATTTGTCTATTCGCCTGATCCAGCAATAGCTCGGATAGATTGGTTTGGAGAAGGCAATAAGAGGCGTAAACTGGATTTAACACTCCATCTGTAATCCATATCTGCTGGTTTGCTTCATTTTCGTTTGCTTTCTCTTTATTGTGTTTATTTGAGTTGAGTTTTTTTTTTCAGGTTGTTTCTCTCACCCCAGGTAATATTTTCTAATCTTGGCTTTTAGAGTGGTGGCTTAAAAAGTTCAAGTTCTCTTGAAACGCATTCTGGATTTCTTTAATCCATAATGGCTGAATAAGGAGGCTAACTTCTAAACTTTTTAGACCCATTCTAACTGACTTGTTTGTGTTTGCTGATTTGTTGGACTTTATTATTTTCTGAGTAAGTTTAGTTTTATGTAATTTCGAGTTGTTGTGTGTTTTTGTCTTTATCAGTTTCGATTCGAAAAAAAAAATATTGTGGAAAAACCTGAGAATGGCAGAATATGGGGTTTCCTTAACTCTTGAAACGCATTCTCTCTCAATAAATCTGTAGTTTGTTTATTTCATGTTGTTTGAAGTGTCTTGTTTCTTGTTTTGTTCTTTCATAATAAAGGTATATAGGCTGGAAACCTTAAGTCTGCGGGCTACTGGTCCTAAGGATTGTTGAAATATACAATCTTGACTCAGGTGTAACAACGCCACGTACCTCTTTTCTTGCATTTTGTGGGTCGATGATAAGATAATGATTGAATTAAGAATAACTCTTGGAAAATGATAAATGATGCATGGATCTGTGTGCTTGAAATGTTTATTGGTTTTCGCTTTGCTTTTGATTCCTTGCACAACATTGAGCACTGAGCTATCATCACTGAGTTATTTGTTCACTTAGAGAAAGTTTATGTAATTTAAATGTTTCTTCAGATTTCAATGAATTCTAGAACTTGTTTGATGGTCACTCGAGGCGAAATCCTAGACTGTGCAACATTGGGGAAATGATTTAGGCCATCTTTGGACCGTTTAGCCTTAATAGCCAACCTTGACTGAAATTGATCCCTAGTTACCCCTTTGAGCCTCTGTAAGCCTTTTTCTTTGTTAACTCACTAAAAGATTTCCTAACCTCAAATGAATTTGTTCAAAACAGTTTATCCCTTACCTATGAGCATGTAGATCATTCACAATTAAATTTTGAGCTATGTTCTGGTTTTGGGGAGTTAGAGGAGGTTGGGATGTGTCATGAGCAATGCAAGTGAGTTCTATTGTGTTTGAAAAAAAAAAAGAAAAAAAGAAAAAAAACCCATCTGTACTTATCGTCCACGTACTTACACATTGAGGACAATGTGTTGTTTAAGTGTGGGGGAGGGGAAGTGTAATAAAAAAAAGAAAAAAAAAAGAACAAAAGAAGAAGAATAAGAGATCTATACCCTTAAGTGTTCTTAAAAAGAATGAAACAACAAAGTGTGGGGGTGTAGTTTTCTTTTTGTTTTCTGCAAAAAAAAAAAAAAGATTGAGTGTTCTAAATAAGTTTGGGGGAGTAACCTGGTGAATTGAAATGAAGTTGTGTTATAGGTTTGAGCTCTACATAGTCTTGAATGATTTATGTGTTTGTGGGTGATTTGAGCCAAATTATTATCCTTTATCATACCTTCACCCAAGCCAAACGTTACAAACTTAATAAAGTCCTACTTGATCCTTGGTGTTGTGCATGTCTACATTAGTGGAGAGTGACTTGAAAAGCAAGCCTATGGAGTTCATTTATACACACATCTTCAATATTAAATATGATTCATTTTTATGCATAAACTCATCCGGGTTACAAGTGATTAGGTGAGAATGGCTCTACACACACACACTTGAGGAATTGAAGTGAAGCGAAACTAATCTTTGAGATAAAATTCTTGATCAAGTGCATTATTTTGAAGTTTTCCTTGGGTTATAATTAAGTACAATCTTTGAGGCCTATTTGCAAGATGAAGCATTTGTGTGTTTTAATTTTTTTGTTGATTCTGTTTCGGTTTAGTTTTATTTCATATTGTCGTAGTTGCTCGAGGACTAGCAAAGTCTAAGTGTGGGGGAATTTGATAAGTGTCTATTTATATATCATTTTCATATCAATTCGTCCATGTTTCTTTGCTATATTCCTTGGTATTTTTATGTTTTTGTGTGGTTTTGATGTTTGTAGGAGTTTTGGAGCAACTTGCACAAAAATGGAGTAAAACCCTTCATTTTCACCTCTGCTAGTCAACCATCTTCTCGGATTTAATTGTATTGATATACAATGAACCCGATGACATATCATATACCGTTGAAAAGCTCTCGAAGTCTACTTTTTGGAGAAATTTACGGTTTATGAATCCATTCAGTGTACCGAAAGTTGTAATCAAAACAGTGTGAGAAGTGTAGAAATGTAATTCCACACATCACTGTAGCATGTATAATACGGGACACTGTAGCACGTTACTGTAGCAGAGTATTTAAACACATTTTAGGGTTTTATTTCATAACTTGAAGAGGGGAGAACGTGGTGGAGGCTGCAGCTCTGGAATTCTTTCATCTCTTGGAGTTCTTGAAGGAGAAAGGAAGCTTGGAAAGAGGAAGAACTACAATCCAAAGAGAATTACATCAAATTTGCTAAGTTTTTCCCTTCCCTTTCATTTTCTGGAATGTCTCCATGTTGTATTGTATTTACCACGTTCTTAAACATGTGTAACTGAATCTGAATTGGTTGAGGGTGATTTCAAAGCCCCTGATATGGTTTTTGTAAGTTGATTGTGTAAGGAATTGTTATCCAATTCTCTAATTGAAGTTGCTTGTATTCTCCCATATTTAATGCTTATGATTGCTTGCTGATTGTATTTGAGTGGCCAACTGAATATAATCTGGTTGTGATTTATTGCTAGACTAGAAATCTTGATCCGTAATTGTCTTGAATTTCTAATCATTAGAAGCAAAATTGTGATCAGAGATTACAATTGGAGAATATAACCTAAGTTAAATAATCCGAGCTTGTGTGTTTATTGCTTAGATCAACCTATCTTTCTTATCATAATGCATCCATTGAATTAAACTCAGAGAGCTTGTTCTAGGTTGTTTAATGGATAGAGATTAAATAAAGAGCTTGTTTTATTTAACAACAAAGTAAGGAAAGATTGGGGTAATAGAGCTTGTTATTATCTACGGTTGATAACTTCAATGCTGTAATTAGATGACAATTCTACAATTAATTCGCAAATCCATATCTTGTGGTAGAGAAGGATCCCTTAACCAGCTTTCTCCCATTGATTTTTCATTCAAATTTACTTTCTGTTTTGTTATTCTTTACTTGCATTCTTATTTCATTTAGTAAAGCATTCAACAAAAATCCCCCCTGTTTAGTTTATTGTTGCTGGAAATAACAAATTCAATTAGAATCAATCCTCGTGGGAACGATATCTTACTTATCACTTTATTACTTGTGCGACTAGTATACTTGCTAGTTTCGAACGCATCACACTACAACAAAAAAGCGTTTTTGTGTCGGCCGAAAACTGACATATATCAGAATACATGTCGGTTTTTGCGCGACACGTATGGCCCTGACACGTATTCTATATGTGTCATTTGGTCAAACCGACACAAGTATACGTGTCGTTCAAAAACCGACATGTATTCACAAATATTAATTACGTAACACATATTTTGTGTCAGTCAAAAAACGACATACCAGTGTCAGTCCATAACCGACACAAATTTTGTGTCGGTCATCGAATGACACAGGCGTGTCAAAATATGACCGACACGTATAACTTCTGAGTCATATGTGTCATGCAACGAACGACACATATGACTTCAATAAGTGACACATATTCTATAAATTATGTGTCGGTTATTGACCGACACTAATATTTCTAAAAATTTTATACGTGTCATTCGTTAGCCGACACGTATTTTGTTCACTAAGTGACACACAATGCGTTTCTTATGTGTCGGTTTTTAGCCGACACGTATTTTAATTAAAATCTCCCTATGTGACACATATTCCCCTCTTCCGGAACCTTTATGTGTCGGTTTTTGACCGACACAGGACTTTAAAAAATATATAATACGTGTCAGGATGGTCTCATCCTGACACGTATTATATATTTTTTTATTTTAAAAAAGTATATAAAACTCAACAGACAAAAACACATTCCATAGAGACAGACAAAAAACAGGTGAAAGACAGCAAATGAGAGGGAGGACCAAGCAGCATTAGCATAACACAAAACATATTCGACTATACTTAGTCAAGTCATCTAGGTTGCAAGCTAAATCTAAAGAATAATGGTAATGGTGAAACAACAGAAACCAAGCCAACAGCTATAGAAAAGATTCAATGCATAGTTTGATTCAATGGCAGATCTTCTCATCTCGAATGTATAATGACAAATGCATATTTTTGCGACAAAAAGTGAACAGTAATGCAACGCCCTTTCACAGGCATAACAATCACCAAAACCAAAAACAAGAGCTCTACATCAACAAGGTAGAAGATTGAAAAACAAATAACTCAAAACAATTAAAAGCCAACTCTCGATCAGCAAATCATCAACTCAATACATTGAAATGAATATAGGAGAGATGGCCTAAATAAGATTAAAATGCTACAGCATCAGCATACATAAATGACACAGCAGCGAACAAGTCAAGCATGAAAACTGAAAAAGTAAACCAAACAGAACTCAAAATTTGCTAGTACCAATTACCATCCTGAACCCATGAAGAAGGGCAGCAACAGCCCGCCACAGGTGGTTATCATTAGTACTTGAAAGAAACCCATGCTCTCACATATATTACAAACAGAATAGCAGCATCAGCTACCACTTCACAGCTACAGTCATGGACCAATGAGCATGATTTTACAATTAATTTTCTAAGCAGAAAACCATGATTTTACAACTAAAAGCATACAATACAAGGAAAATGTCCACAACATGACAAAAATTTTGTGCAGTATGTTAAAATGACTGGTGCTTCTTTAACTCCAATTAACCTCCACAACTCATGTTCACATTTCCAGAAATTTATTCACTGCTAAAAACCTGTCAACTTGCGAGAAACTCTTATCTTTTGGTATCATTTCATCCTTCAGTTGGTGATTTGATGCCAAGGAACTCTAATCCAGTTGCAGTGGGCTTCAACTGGGAGGAACTGCAGAGAAAATTAAAATTGCACTAAGATTTAATTATAATATTTTTTATTACAACATGATAAAATATCAGTCAGTCAAGGGTGGAGCCTTTAACTTTGTTAATGGAAAATTAAAGCATATTTAACATTAAAATATACATGTATAGTAAAGCCAACAATCTATGCTCGATATACAAGTTCTATATAGTCCTTGTTTTTGAAACAATAATTAAAAAAAACCTAAAAGTAAATCTGGTCAATAATCACTCACAAGCATGATTCTAGAAAATAAACAGCAAGTCATTTTTGTGACAGTAACTTTTACATAGATGTTTGCACATATTTAAATTAATCAAGAAAGATAGGGCACATTACTTCATTCAAGCATATGACAGTGTGTAAGAAGCATAAGAAACCAAAAATACTTACACTAAAAGAATTCATAAATTGGACTCTTTCAGCAGCTTTCAAAGAAAGCAAACCCCCATCGTCATGACCAACAAGCACCACTGAAGAAATCCTATCTCAGAATAGAAAGATAAAAGCAGCTCAACCTGAAATATCAAAACTATGAGATTCAAATTTCAATTACATATAATATCTGAACAATAAAGATTAGCACAATATAAAAGGTATGAGAAACCACGTAGAAAGCAACAATGCTTGCCTCATAAGATCAATATAGCATAAAAGAGAAAGACCAACAAATCCTTATACTACACCAAGCTACACATCTATCCATCAATATCAAAATGAACACTGTAAAACAAAACAGATCTCTCAAAGGAGAACCATGCTAAAGCAGAGTGCTATACTATCAACATTTTCATTTTCATTTTCATTTCACTTCTTCCCTTTCCTATTCTGGTTTATTTGTAATTTCAAAACACAGTTCTAATAGGATCTCTCAATTTATCCATCTAACATCAGATTCCATCATAAACACTACAGCAATGCACAAAACAAACAAACAACATTCAAATCTAAAAACAAAAATTACCTGACTTTCGAGCTTGTAAGGATTAGGCAATTCTTTTCTTCCCAATCTTTCCGACGAGGCCTAGAAGTCAATCCCCAACCAGTACGATCGAAAGCAGCAACTGGGCATCCAATCTGCCGAGCCAGCACCCCCATCACATGCCTCCATGAAAATACTCCTCCACTAAACCCATGCACTAAGACAATACCAACCTGACCTTTTCCCTCTAAATCTAGCTCTAAAGTCCTAGTGTGCATTTCTTCCTCCTCCACGGTATCATCTAGGCTCTAAACAAGAATATCTTCAGAAAGAACAGTAGAAGTTGCAGAACCATCCAATAGTGGAGCATAAAGATAAGAGCTTTGAAATTGCAGAACCATCCAACAGAACCATCCAAAATTTGATCCTACCTGGAGAAAAGCATGACCAGCAGCTTTGCAACCCAATTTATGTATGCATGATCAGCAGCTCCAAGTGCCTTGCTCTCTAGTCCATACTCATTCTCAATATAAACAAACCAAATTGAGCAGAAAAAGTGAATAAATACACTGGCAGTTACTCAGTCGATTCAAGTCCAAACTATTGAGGATTTAACTCAATGAAGAAAGTAAAGCTGTAAGCTACTCAGCGATGCAGCAAATGATCTGACAGCTGACTCTGAAGAAAAAATGGCCGATTCAGCAAAAATAAGTCAAACATAATGACCTAGCATGACAATGGATGTACATATGGAGCTTGATCCTAATTTTTAGAAAGTTTTAGAAGCCACACTATCATTTCAAGATTCTTTGGTCTGTCCCATTTCATTTTGTAATAGTATGAATGACAAACACAATTCAGCTCTACTCTCTGTCTTCTCTAAAATAGCTAAATCCTAACTTGGTACCAACTAGAGGCCTCAACAGCTAAGTGCCTGATACATGCTTTGAATCTTCTACTTGTAAGTAACACACGTCTTTTCTGGACTATGGCACAATGCTAATATATACCATATGCAACGAATAAGAATCAGAATTTAAGAGGCCTTATGCCAAAAATCCATACCTAAGAGAGGATAATGGGACCACCCTATGACGCAAATAACTTTTCATTCTTCATCATCTGGACAATTTTCTGCGTGAACCCTTGCATTGCCATCTTCAAACAAGAAAAGAACACCATGTAAAAGATTAACAACAAGTAGCTTTTCTGACTTCTTGACTATTTATTCTTTCAACTCAATTTTTTTTTCTTCTACAAATAATTTCACACTGCAAAGAAAGGGGAATAACCTTGAAAGGCCCATTATCAGTTCTAAAGCTGATGCCAGGAACATACTTCAACCAAACAGGAAATCCTCTGTATCAAAGAAGCAGAGTAAGCAAGTCAGATAAAAAACTAACTCTAAACTACCCAAAAAAAAAAATCAACAAAGTTACCAAACTAATCATTGAATCGCTTACACAAAAATAAGATACACGGATCTAAATATAAATACTTATGCTGCAATTACACGTACCCGAAATTCCACTCTGCACAAACATAAGGTCCAATACGGAGATGAGCATAGAGCCCTGCCTTCTGCACTGTCTTAATGAAGCGTACCAGGTAGTATCTTCCCTCAAAATTATACTAAAATCGCCCAAAAAAAAGAGTAAATAAAATAACATTACGATAATTTATTCTCCCCACAACATTGATTATAGTCAAGCTACACATGTAAATTATCTATACGCAACAACTGCTCTACAATATTATTCAAGATATCCATTCACATCAGCAATTAATATCACTTCTCACTACCTGAACAACTTAGGCATACCATATCATATCTTAGATATTACAAAGGAACTATTAGTTCTATCCTCATCATAGATTAAGGAAAAAAAACAAGCGAGAGAGGAAGAACACAGATGGGGGCAGTTTTTTGAAATTTCAGTTTGCAAAATTATAAAAATAAATATTGAGAGGTAAAATTATTATCTGCTGATAAGTGGCCATCGTACCTCTGAGAAGCAAAGAATTTGCTTCTCAGAGGTACGATGGCCACTTATCAGCAGATGAATTTGCTTTGAGGGCAAGACTCCACCACATGCATTCTTCACTCTTTCAATAGTAGGGAAACGTATTCTGACAGATGGTCTTTTCAATTCTTGGCTAGCACTCCAGTAGCCCCACTGTCAAGAGCATCCTGTCTCTGTGCGATTTTATTTTTTGTAATATCTTGTCTCCTTAGCTGAGCTTCTATATCAACCCTCCTCTTCCCTTCAAGTTCTTCAATGGTCATTAGAACTAGGCTAATTCCACAAGCCTATCTTCATCAGTAACATTAAAAAAGCCTGAAGGAGGCTTTTTCTCAAATGGAATTTCAGCATTATAGTCAATACCCTTCCTTTTTCTCTTCCTTTGTTGAGTGTCAATCCCAGCAGCTTTAAGTTCTCTCCTTTTCTACAAAGAAGCAAGTCTCCTTGCCTCTTCAAGTTGTTTCTCCCTGGCCTTCCGTTTTGCCTTTTTTCCCCTAATGTTGGCCAAACAATCAAACAAACCAAAATTACAGAGAATTTTCTCAACTATGTACCACCAAAAAATGAACACACACACACACACACACACACACACACACACACACACACACATATATATATATATATAAGTAGACTAAACTATGCTCAAACCTTGTCTACTTAAAATTAAAGAGGGAATCTTAATACATATTAACTTAAATGTTTAGCACACACAAAACAGGAACAGAAAGCATGAAACTTTTGATATTCTACCTCTGTTCCAGCTATAATCATTTTTTACCAATATGTCTCCACTTAGCTTAAAAGGACCATGCTCGCAAAAAGCTCCAGCCCCAACGGATGAACAACCAGTCCCTACACCCAAAAAAGAAAAAACATTATTTGATTCATCCAGTCAAACCAACACAACCCAGATAAAGTTTTCATTTTCTGAATTAAAATCATTGACTGAAATTTACCTCCATTTAACCAAAGAACAAGTGGCTTTGAAGCCGATTCTGTTTCTACTTCAGCAAAGTAGTAAAAATTCTGGCAAACTTGGTGCCAAAATTGTTGAGACGTATCTTTGCCAACTGACTGCTCACCAGCAAGCATAATCTAAGAGACACCCGAATACCAAAAGTTGCATCTTATGTGGTGTAGAATTTCTAGTTAGCACGGAAGCATTCAAAATCTATTACAGTGAAACATTACTAGTAATTTATAAGAGCAAATTTTAATATATATCAATAGGTGTGCGTGTCTCAAACAGCAAGCAGCTATTTCTAACTATTGATGAACCATCCGATGTAAAATATAATATTATAATAGCATCAAACTGTGTCCCTATATATTAGATATAATCAAGAAAAATAGCAGCTATGTCCTACCATAAAATGCTTGTCAACAGACCTACTAATAGTAACAAACAAGTATTAAGACGCGGAGGTAAGAACAAAATTTAACTAGATAGATGCCCCCAAGGCATCTCAATAGAGTGCAGACAAAATGACAACCTCTGCAAACTCAGTGACCAGGACCTCATTGCTGGGCACACTAAACCCGTGGAATTGATGGCTTGTCGTCTTCATCATATGCCTCCTGCTGTTGTTGATGTTGTTTTCGCCTTATCTCCTCGTCAATGTTAACATCATGCAAGGTTGTCTCTTCACAATTATCAAGCTCCATGTCTGACAAGTGCTTGCCTGCTCTCGGGGGTAGTATAGTCTCCAAATTTCGGCACTGATCAGGAGAAAGAATCCCAGACTCTGGAAATTCCACATTGAAATGGATGTAAAGCTTTCCCTTCATAAAAGGCCTATGATGATATGGCATTCCCTCGTCGTTAATTACTTTGTATTGACCTGAATTAATGATAAATAATTAACATGAAGGGAACAAGAACTCTTGAAAATTAGAAACAAAAATCATCAATGTGTCAAATAATACCAGGCTTAACGATCTCGCCAGGATCTGATTTGATAAGTAGCTGCCTGCCATCAAGATGGGTTAGGGCAAACTGAAACCCACATAGTGCCTCAGTTAAACTAAGAGTATGTTCAATATAGAGATCATCAAACTTCCTCTTGAATTTGGGATGCTCTTTCAATTGCAATACAAAGACTATGTCTCCTGTAATGGTATCAGGCTGTAAAAAATAAAACAAAAAACAAGGAATGTATTTTAGCATAAGTCATTGCTCTACTAGAACTTTGAAATCTAATAAATACAGTCAACATCTTAAAATGCTACTGATCACTTGAGAGTTGAAACAAGAAAACTACCTGCAAGATCTTTAGAAAGACCTAGCCACCAAAAGAATAATACCTAAATACTGTATTCCACGATGCACAACAGATTTCTATATTTTAACTAATCTAAAGGCCAGGATAGTGTTTCATTTCTTCTTCCATATAAAAGATACAATCTACTAATTTAGTTGAGTTATAACATACATGATTCCTAACATATCTGGTAAAAAAATAATCTAGAACAGATCTTGTGAATTTAAATAAGCCCAATATCTATTGTGTAGATTTTTCCCTTCTTGAAAGATGAAGATACAATTTTAACTTTTTAACTTAATGACAGATTTTAATGTTTAACTTACAGCCTCATCAGCTTGACCTTCAAACACAATTTTTTGTCCATGTGTCATCCCTTTGTCAACATGCACCTCCATAACCTTCTTTTCCCGAGTAACCTTGTTTCCTTTGCAATGTGGGCATTTATCTCTTTCACTGATAACCTCACTTGCATCAAATAGAGAACAAGGTAAAGTTTCAGTATAACACATTATTAAGCCAAAAGAACATATGACAAATAGCGAAATAGATGTTGAAGTTAAGTACCTGAGCCTCTGCATTCAGGACATACATGTTGCATCTGTTGAATCATGCCTGGCCAAACAGGAACAGGAACAGGAACTTTATATAAGTAGACTAAACTATGCTCAAACCTTATCTACTTAAAATTAAAGAGAGAATCTTAATACATATTAACTTAAATGTTTAGCACACACAAAACAGGAACAGGAACAGGAAGCATGAAACTTTTGATATTCTACCTCAGTTCCAACTATAATTATTTTTGACCAATATGTCTCCACTTGGCTTAAAAGGACCATGCTCGCAGAAAGCTCCAACCCCAACGGATGAACAACCAGGCCTTACGCCCAAAAAAGAAAAAATATTATTTGATTCATCTAATCAAACCAACACAACCCAGATAAAGTTTTCATTTTTTTAATTAAAATCATTGACTGAAATTTACCTTCAGTCAACCAAAGAACAAGTGGCTTTGAAGCCGATTCTGTTTCTGCTTCAGCAAAGTAGCAAAACAATTCAGTCAGTAGGAGAGAAATCATCTATTTGTTCAACACTAGACGTAAAACAGATGACCAACTAAATGTCTTGAGTGACAAATTTTCCAGTTGTCACAAGATAGAGTGCACGAGTTGTCGGGATTCCTAAAAAGTGCATTGCTTCACTACAAAGGAATTCCCTGTGCTACTATGCAACACAGTAAGGCCATCTGCAAACTGGCTATATGGGGTCTTCCCAGCACCTTTAAGCTGCAATTCCCACCTTTCATACTTTGAATTCAGACGAATAAGATGAACAAGGACCAAAATAATTATCATTAACATTATCAGAGTTCAAGAAACAAGAACAACAACACTTATAATAGCTTTGAATCCAAGAAACAGATTTGAGGGAGATATACTAAAACCGTGAACTCGTGTTTTACTGCTTTGGATAAATGATCATTTTTATAATAGCTTTAGCTAGCTAAAAAACCAAATACCTTTGCTCCTCTCTTCTCCTACTGAAATTCAAGAAGTAAACTTTCCTATTTCTTTTAAATCAAAAAAGAAAATTTAATTTTATTCATTGGCTAATATGCGTCTACTCTACATTTCACAAAATAGAGAACTCCGCTTCTTATGAGCATTTTATCAAACATATGATGTATTTATAATGGAGACCATTAAAATAAATTAGCAAGTTTCCAAATTCAGATGGCTCGTGAGCTATTGAAATATGCAAGGAGGTCGATTTGGATATGAGATAAATCTCAAGTGCTTCACGTTTACTTCCTTGTACATTAAAAAAAAAAGAAAATAACTCCATAGCAAACAATAGAAATCCACCACATATTCTAGGAAACAAAATGGGAAAACTATGAATATGTGAAGAACCAAATGATAGCTAAAAATGATCATCAAACAAGCTCAAAGCCTTAATTTTTCTCTACTCTGAGAAGTAAAAGTTGATTTTTTTTTCCAAGTAAAAGGAAAAAGAAAAAAAAGGAAGTTTGAAGTATACTTGAAAGAGAGAGAAACTAACAGTGAGAGTTGTAGAAAGCAAAGATTGTGTGATGGGGGTTTTGAAGGAAAAAACGTACAAGGCATTCAAAGTTGAAAACCTCGAGACTCATGAGTTGAGATGGAGACTATTTTGGTTTCTTTTCTGCTTCTGGGTGTGTATTGGCTAAAACTCTGAAACTGCAACAACAGAAAAAGTGGTGAAGCACAGAATAACAGAGGTTAATTCCAGCAGATTCCCATATCCTTAACTTTAATTGAACTTTAAAAGAAAAAGTAGGGAGACCGGAAGTGTGAGAAATAAAAAATATGTAGTGCTTCAGTGTGCAAGTTCATACATAGAAGACACACAGAATAATAAAGCCAGAAAAAAAGTCAACAATAAAAGAAAAGGGGTCGGGTTTCCTACTTACTTCTTTCCCTAAGCCGGCAAGCGGATGGATTGAATAGCACTAGCTTCTTCCCACTGAAATCTAAAATAAATCACTCAGAAACTATGATACGCGAGAAATTTGAGACGTGCATGAGTGAAAGAGGGACCGAGTAAGTGAGGAAGGGACTCGGCGAGTAAGGAAGTGATGTACTGAGGGACAAAAAGAGAAAGCGACTGAAACACTGGATGGACTCCATAAGGGCTGCAATGGAGATGGATAGTCGCAAGGGCTGCAATGGAGATGGATAGTTAGAGAGGAAAATATTAGGGCCGGCTAAGTATTGTAGACCTTTCCTTTCATTTGTTTTATTATTTAATTGTTATATATGTTAGTCATTAAAATTATGACACAAACTTATGTATAAATTCTTAAAAGAGTGACACATATAATTTTATTTAGGTTTGACTGAAGTATATATGTCACTTCCTTAAAAATCGACACAAAAAGAGTGACACATATAATTTTATTTAGGTTTGATTGAAGTATATATGTCACTTCCTTAAAAATCGACACAAAAAGAGTGACACATAAACTCAGTTTTCTTGTAGTGAAGTCTTCGTCTGGTCTTATGACGACATGCCTGAAATTGATGGAAGTATCGTTGAGCATATGATTCCAACGTATCTACACATGAAGCCAATTAAGTAGAAGCTAAGGAGGTTAAGACTAGAATGGGCTCAGAAAATCAAGAAAGAAGCCTTCAAGCATATTGAAGCTAAGTTTCTAGAAGTAGTAAAGTATCTGGAATGGTTAGCCAATATTATGCTAGTGCCAAAAAAGGATGGAAGGATCCCAATGTGTGTTGATTATCGAGACTTGAGCAAGGCTTCACCGAAGGATGACTTTTGTTTGTCTCACATTGATGTGTTAGTAGACAACGCCACTACCAGTCTGATGTTCTCTTTTATATATGGGTTTTATAATTATAACTAGATAATGATGGCCAATGAAAACAAGATGAAAACAGCCTTCATTATGGAGTGGGGAACCTACTATTACAATGTGATGCCCTTTAGGTTGAAGAACGTAGGGCAACCTACCAACAAATGGCGATGATGCTATTCATGATATGATGCACTAAGAGATAGAAGTTTATATAGATAACATGATGGAAAAGTCTGGGACTCGAGATGGTCACTTTGAAGTGTTAGACAGATTCCTAGAAAGGATAAGGAAGTATAAGCTACGGTTGAATCCATAGAAATGTGTTTTTGGAGTCATCTTGGGGAAATTGTTGGGATTTATAGTCAGCAAGAAGAGGATAGAGGTAGATCCCGATAAGATTAAAGCGATTATGGAGATGCCATCACCCAAGATGGAAAAAGAAGTTAGAGGGGTTCTTGGGAAGATTTAATACATCAATCGATTCATCACCAAATTAACGGCAGTTTGTGCACCAATCTTTAAACTTCTAAAGAAGGATCAGCCAATGACGTGGAATAATCAGTGCCAAGAGCATTTGAGAAGATTAAGAAGTATTTGCAGAATCAGCCAGTTTTGAGACCACCAAAAGTTGGCAAGAATTTGATTCTTTATTTGGCTCTTGAAAAGGAGGCCGTTGGTGCTATGTTGGCAAAAGAAGATGAGAGTGGGAGATTTGAAGTTAGTTATTTTTGAAGCCAATGAAGATTAGGTTCTAAGGGAAGGAAGACTCAAATCATATCTTGAGCACATTAGAAGGTTGATTGGGAGGTAGTGTACACTCACCCATCTTTCTAAAAATGAGATTCAGATGGCTGGTGCTTTAGCTTTTTTAGCATCAGTTTAGGTAAGTACTCAAGAGTTGTTGGTGAGACTAATAGTGATATCACAAGCATGGGGTCCTTACTATATGGAATCCCATGTAATGGAAGCCGAAGTGGATAAGAAGCCATGGTTCTATGACCTGAAGAGATACGTAGAAGATAAAATTCTGCTAGATGAGGCCAATGAGAAAAATAGGGTTGTACTAAGAAGGTAAGCCCAACAATTTACTTGTCATCAAGGAGTCATGTACAAAAGAATGCTAGAAGGGATGCAATTAAGATTTGCCGATGAGAAAGAAGATAGAAGGCTTACGAAGGAAATCCATGGTGGTGTCTACAGGCCACACATGAATGCGATAATCCTTGCGAATAATGAGGCAAGGCTTTTATCAGCTAACTATGGAGTCGGATTGTGTCCAAGTTGTGGAGAGATGTCACCAGCGCCAGACCATGGACTTTATTGTTAGTCACAACGTGATGTGGCATTTCAAATCTGCATATGATATTTTTCTCAATGAACTTCACCATCTGCTTTGTCCCTCATTTAATGTAGGATTTAGCATCTATCCACTTGGTGAAGTAGTCGATCACTAGTACCATAAATCGATGCCGATTAGAGGCTGATGGCCTTATTTCACCTATAATGGCTATGCCCTATACAGCAAAGGGCCATAGTGCTATCATTCCTTGTAGCTCCAAGGGTGGCTGGTGAATCAAATTTCCAGGGCGAGACTAAGGCCTTGTTTGAGAAGTATGGGATTGAACGCCATGAGTCGTCTCCATATTGGCCATAAGCAAATAGAGCAGTAGAAACAACCAATAAGAACATCAAGAAGATGTTAGCTAAGATAGTATAGGCATATAAAGATTGGGCTGAGAAGCTATTGTTTGTGTTATGGGGTTATAGAATGACATCTAAAAGCTCAATAGGCATAACGCCTTTCTCATTGGTTTATGAGTCAAAAGCGGTCCTACCAATTGAGATGGAAATGAAATCAATGAGGGCTCTGATGGAAGCACAAATTCATGAAGGGGAATTGATTCACAATAGATGCAAATAGTCAGCCTTAATTGATGAAAAAAGAATGAAGGCCAGATATCACATGCAACTATACCAAAAGCAGGTTGCTTGAGCATTTAATAAGAGAATAAAGGTGAGGAAGTTCAAAGAACGAGAATTGGTCCTTAAACAAGCAGGGCTAGTAGTGTTTGATTTGAGAAAGAAGTTGAAACCTAATTGGGAGGGCCCATTTATTGTGACGAAGGTCATGTCTAGCGGAGCTGTCACCGTATCAGACATGGAAAGGAATGAGTTCATTGAGCCCATCAATATATACAAGTTGAAGACGTACTATGTGTAAAAAAAAAAAAAGAAACAAAAAGAGGGCGAGGGGAAAAATAATTAATCAGAAAACCTAAAATGGCTTATTAATGAGAGGAGTTGTCACATTATGCATATATTATTCAAATAAAAAATGATTGTACTTTTATTAATGAAATAAAATTGTTTAGAAACAAATATGCCTTTAAAATATCTTATTATTTTGCATTATAACAAAAGGAAGGCATCTATCATCTAAACTAAACAGTGAAACTGTCAATGTCACATTTATCTCTTCACTAGACTATGAATAGGCTTGCCATATCTCTCACGGCACTGTCTAGCTCGAATAACAGGATCAGGAATGAAAGCCTGAACGGTCACCTAATCCGTGTACCAGTCATTTGTCTCAAAGTCAGGATCATGGAACAGATTCCTCTCGATAGTTCTATACAGCCAAGAATCCCTCACATGCTTTAGATAATGAGCAAACAATCTATTAGGTCTTAATACAGTTGGTGAATCCACGATCCTTCGCTTAAATCCATACTGTTGACGCAGTCTAGTAGGATCATAGAATGAACTATTGGTGAAACATGCCAAAGGTACGCATGCGATGTAGGTCTCGACTATCACGTGCTCCAGCCTAACTCATGGATAGTGCCAACAAATCTAAGTATCCGAAATGACTCGAAGTTAGTCAACCCAAGAAGAATGTCTCTCAAGTCTCCTCCTCATATGAAGTTAAGGGCTATAATGAAAAATATCCCTCATGGATAGTCTTTTGTAACCAAATTTGGAAAAGAAAAATAAGAAAGAGCTTGCTAAGTCGAAAATCTGAAAAGGCAGCATAGGCAAAAATTAAGGCAAACCTGTTAAGTTGAAAACCCGAAAAGGCAACTTAGGCAAAAGTTAAGGCAAAAAAAGAACAAAAAAGGCCGTTGAGTAAAACTTGAAAAAGGCAGCTCAGGCAAAAGTTAAGGAAAGCTCACCAAGTTGAAAACCCAAAAGGCGGCTTAGGCAAAAATTAGTGTTAAAAGAAAAATGCCTGAAGAAGTAGAAGACTATCACTAAACCTTTGACTGGGATCAGTCTTAACGTGATCCAGGCCAACAATATCTTTATAAGAGTTAAGGGAGCTATTATGAAATCGAATCTTATCTGAGGAATGATGGTCACAAGATGTGGGTCACCAAGATGGTCTGGTGAGATCAGTAGAAACTGTGGAAGAAGGCAGAACTGAAGAAGGCAAAGCCAACTGAACGAGATCCTATCCATCATCTCAAGCAAAGGCATGATGGAAGACAATGTCACTCTACCACCTCTGGTGTGAATACCCATGGTAGAAATCGAAAAGTCGAAGATGTCAACAAGATCATACATCAACGGTGTCTCAACAATGGGTAGAATGATACTCTCAAAACTGGATGAATGACAACTGAGTATGGTAGAGAATTCTTCATATAGGGGGCAAAGCTCTTGCCCGTTGAAGTGGAAGAGGTGATCATGAGAATCCCACAAGTTCATGCACACTTTAAGAAAAGGAATGTCGAGTTTCACTTATTGAAGGAAATTGAAATTGTAGAGGCCATTGGATTCAAGTAGCTTCTAGTCATTTTCCTTTAGAAGCTTCAAGAGAGGCTAGAGGGTCTTGAGAGAGGCCTCAAACATGTTGAAAAGCGTAAAGAGGTGTTGAGAAGCGTAAAGGAAAACTCAAGAAATAAGGGAGGAAGTGTTGGAAGGTGTGAAAAACAGTGGAGAGAAGGAGCTCTTTTCATAGTGCAATAAGAAGGCACAAAAAGGCATGAGAAGGAAAGACCATCGGTAGGTAGTGGAAGGACTGCCAATCGGCTATCCCACAGTCGGCCAGTAGTCCAATAGCTGGTTGGTGGTGGTTAGGACAAAATGCCCTCCAACTTCCTTTTTTATATGTTTTTTGACTTTTAATTTGGGTGCCGACAAGTAGTTTCAAGCATGTGTAGACACTAAATTTTTTAGGCTTGATGATGAAATGAAGATGACCAAAATGCCCTTGGATGCCAAGAAAAGAAGGGTGAGAAGGAGTTGGTGAAGAGCCTTCAAAACTAACATGTGAATTTGAAAAATCATATAAATTAATCTGAGAGGAATCTGATTATAAATCATATATCGTTTGCAAAGCTACGGATGTCTAGTTTTCGTAGGAAATTACGGATTGCAAATCAAAGTTGAAATCGAGAAGTTACGCACAATCGAAGGAACAAAGGTCCAAAGGGGCTGTATTGAAAGAAGACAAAAATGGAAAGGGTTGACTGGAAATTGATCGATCGGCCATCAGACAGCCGCCTAACTATCCAAGACAGTCACTTGACCATCTTATAACCGCCCAAATATTGGTCAATGGTCTATAGTCGGTCAGATGACCACCTGGCTGTCTAAAGATGGCCGCTCGACCCTCTTGAGTTTATTTCCAAGAATTTTCTTTGGAAATTTCCTTTTCCATCTTCACCCTTCTCCTTTATAAACCCTACTTCTCTCACTTTGTAGGACACACTGATTATCGACTACAATAATCTCTTCTCCGTCTTGAATACATGCTCGAGAATTTGAGAAGTCTTTCCCAATATAAATATTTTTTCGGCGTTCTATTATTCTAAACCCGAAAAGGGTAGGTCTTGAGAGTAGAATTCTCTCCTCCCTCCTATTCTCTTTTTTACTTTTCTTGCTTAGAAAAAGCATGTTTAGGGTTTTATTTTATGTTTAGGAGCATGTTTAGGGTTATCATGAATTGTACTAACCCAATTTGTTTTGCAAGATGGATAAGCGTGTCGAGGTAACCGCAATCCTTCTTTATTCAGAATCATGCTTAGGAATTTATTTTCTTTGCGAATGCTTAGAATCATGACTAGGAGAACATGTCTAGAATCATGCCTAAGAGCACATGATTAGAATCATGATAGGAAAACTTATTTGCTTTGATGAATGCTAGGAAATAGCATAAAATAAGTTAAAATTATCGTTTTACCCTTGAATGCTATGATTGATGTTGGATGTTTGAATTAGGCTAAAATATGCCATGAATACCATGTTTAGGCTAGAGTAAGCCATGGGAATCATGTTTTAGGCTAGAAATGCCATGATACTTGATATGAATTATGCTAGAATAGCTACAGGTCGAATTACCATGATAGAATTTATCAAAATCTAAGCTAGAATGCCATAATATTAGATTATAGCTTTGTTTGATTGTTTATGAATGTATGAATATATCATGATTTAAGTGTAATTGTATGATGCCATGAAGTGATGGTGGACTCATATTAATGGTGAGGGACCATTGCTTAGAATGAATACTTGAATAACATGAATATGCATGTAAAGACTTGATAGACATTGAATAGGCTTACAAATGATGGTGAGGAATTCATTATCTATCGAGTCTCGACTTGAATACCTATGATATATATGATGGATTGTATGGATGAAATATAGAATTTACTTTATTGATGAATAAAAATTGTTATAATCATCTTCCATTCCCCCATGTTTGAAAGGAAATGTAATCTACTCTCCTCTCTTTTTCTTTGTATGAATATACAACTGTCATTGATTGAATAATTACCTCACATGCCTAACAAAGATAAAAATGGAAATGTGTGCATAAAACAAACAATATTAAGCGGATTTAGTAACAATACGAGATATTTATATTTGGTATTTCTCAAGTGGAGACCGGATTTACATCCGGAGGGTCTAAAGGCTCATACCTAACTTCCCAAATCCATCTATGAAGGGATGAGGGTAGTTTAGATCCCAAAGCAAGGGATCGAATTGCCCTCATTCATTCCTAATTGAATAATTGGGTGGCGACACCTTTCTTCAGATGTGCCCATGGCTCGTTTGTGTTCCCTTAAGTCTCGAAAGAGGCTTTGACACAGTGTCATGGTCATAAAT
The DNA here is from genome assembly GCA_013180625.2 of Boswellia sacra. NCBI lineage: Eukaryota > Viridiplantae > Streptophyta > Magnoliopsida > Sapindales > Burseraceae > Boswellia > Boswellia sacra. The sequence goes on from SNVD02008488.1 coordinate 20,703, forward strand.
GCTCTAGCGGGATGAAAGCCCCGTTCACAACATGCTACTACCAGATTTTGTAATTTTGTTCAGAATTGAATAAGTGATGATGTAGAAACAAATTTGAACAAATTTGGATGTAAATTAGTCAAAATATGCATAGTTTAGGAAATACCCCACGGAGCTGAAAATAGAAAATGTTTACTAAGTCTTTGGAGTTTGTTCTTACAACCGATTGTTGAAACATAGAAAGTGCTACAATGGAAGTTAAATGAATAAAAACCAAAAGAAATCAACATGAAGAAAATTGATGGCAGCAGTCCTCACCCATCACCATCATCATTATCATCAACGCGGAAGGCAGCAACCTAAGCCTAAAGGCACGCGATCTCTCTCTCCAAATGAGCATTCTCTTGACGGCTTATCTAATCCAAGCAAGAAACATATACTTAGAAAAACTATTAAGATAGAAATCATGTATACATGAAGCATAGAATAGTGTTTTACGTGATACTGGTGAGACATCTGCAAGACATACCCATGAGAAGCAGCTTGTATTTGAAATACACGTTCCATGGAAGATCGTGGTAACTGCATTGCATTGCATTTTTATGACTAACAGATATTTGAAGAATAATAAGAAACTTGAAGAATTCATAGTTAGAGACGTACCAGAGTGTTATCATGAGAAACGAAAGGAACAGGCATGGTCGAATCCTCATTGATCACATCGCTGCTGATCTACCCATCAACATGCCACGTATAGACTACATTGCTAGGGTAGGCCTGGAGGTTGCCAATTACATGACTAGCTGGAATGGCTGAAGTAACTGTAGGGGTTGAAAGAGGACGCGCAACAACAAAAGTGGCAGATGTGCCATTACCAGAAAAAGAAACCCTCGATCTATTCCCAGGATGGGTGGAAGAGCCATTAGCATGGTTAGAAGAGCCGCGTGCAGCACTAGAAGGAGAATGAGGAACCTCATATCGACCTGGCCTAATATACAATTGGCCCAAGCCCACTTAGTTCAAGAAACTATCACCACAAGGAACTCGATCTTGCTCAAATAAATCCCTGAAGTGTAGATGGTTACCTATGGCTCCATAGCCAAGTCAGCAGAATCTATCATCAAAGCTAGTGGACAAGGAGGAATATGACGATGGTTTGGACCTCTGAACCAATCCCAAACTCAATAACCTAGATACCACATCATATTATCAATGCATGGAAGAAGGATGCAATAGTTGATAAATGGAGCAGCGACCCTCATAGCAGCCAATGAACCCTCAACGAACCCCCACCTATCAAAATAAATCTGCAAAGGATAGAAATGTGGTGCGATTATGATATGAATAAGAATGAAATACTAGCTACAATGTCTTTACCTTGTCCAAGGTCATCGTATGGATGAAATCATGAAAGAACTCTAGCTCGTGAGATCTGTGGAGCTCTGTACAACGTGTGGCCCACCTCTTCGTCCGTGGGAAAAAAAAGTCTTGACAAGCAGAAAATGTGAAAGGTATCATGCATACCTAACTCATAGGCCCATATCTTTTATAAACAAAGCAGAATCAGAAATAGAATTTATACAAAACACGAAGATATAAAAGAGGAGAAATTACCTCAAGCAAAGGAGTGAAGCCCGTAATCGTGGTGATGCCTCGACATTAATGATCTAAGCCAAAGTATAACTGGAGAGTAGCATGACCCCAATCAAAAGTCCTCACTCGATTGAGATCCCAAAGAGCAGGAAGCAGAGTCAAGAAGGTCATGTTTGACGCATTAGCAAAAAGCATCAGACCAAGCAGATATACAAAGAAGCTACGTACATACCGATCCACCTCGATTGGATTCAAGTCTGATCTCCTCTTCCAATATTTGTACAATGCAATGTATCAAATTGCAATATTGTTCTTAATCTTCATATCACATCCAATAAGTTAATGAACCAAATTCCTCTGATCCCTCCAGTCTGCAATACAGGCATCAATAGGTATAAGCTCCCCACCACGTGAAAGGCCAGTTAAAGCGACAATGTTAAATGGTGTGATAGTCATCTCACCAATCAAAAGATTAAAAATCTGAGTCGTGTCCATCCATCTCTCAGATAGAGTAGCCAGTGCTCAATGATCAGTGTGCCAAGAGGCATCATCCAACTTGATAACCTTTTATGCTTGCAGCATTGTAGCTTGGGTCAGGCAAGAAGGCCATTTATGTAGTTTAGAAATTGTGGAGATAGAGGAGGAAAGAGTTGAATGAAAGGGGAAGGAAACCATAAGAGAGATGGCTGAACAAGATCTTAACCAGGTGAGGGCAAACATATATGCCATCAAACCATAGATGCTAGAGATGATGAATCTGATCACCACTGTGATGATCTGGGCCAGGGCCCTTCTCCCCACCTCGTTTCGGTCCCACTACTGGTCTGAACCCAATCGCACAATAAACTGTATTGTCTGCTTTGGACTGTCCACGTCGGGCCTGGCACATAGGGCCACACAGCCCATCCCGCTAACCAGACACCCTCACGGCTTTGTCCTCGAAGGGCGCATCCCCTACTCGAACCGGAGTCCTCCACCACAAAGGCACCCGCGGTTCATCATGAGTACCATTCGAGCTAAGCCAGTGGGCCAGGCCAAAACAGACAATACGATTTATTGTGCGATTAGGTTCAGACTGGCATTGGGACCGGGACGAGGTGGGGAGAAGGGCCCTGGCCTAGATCGTCGTAACCACCAAACTCCCACCAAACACAAGCCCTATCACAAGTCCCAATGGTGAAAGGTCAAGTAGAGATCTACCTCTTGTGTCGAATGATCGAAAAGTTAGTAATACTGGAAATGGGGCAGGCCAAGGAGGAAACAATCATGTGGAGGGCTTCCACGATGAGGAAGAATGTTTGAGGGCCAAGAAGGCCAAGCAAATAGAAATAGTGAAGAAAGATCTAGAGAAGCTTCACGGATGATGAACTAGAATGGCCTAAAAAGAATAGAGGACCTCTTAAATATGCAGACTGAATGGCTTCCACCCGAGTTTAAATGCTGAACTTGATGAAGTTTTTAGGGGAGGGGAATCCAAACTCTCACCTTCGACATTGTGCAACCGTGATGCGTATGACTAGACTAACTAAAGAGTTAGTTTTGAAGTTCTTCATGCACTTGCTTGAGGGGTTTGCACTAGAATGGTTCCTTAAGCATGAAAACAAGGTGAGAGAGGACTAGACAGAGTTGTCAGAAAAATTTGTTGACCAGTACTCTTACAAAACCCAATTAGGGGCGACACTACAAGATTTGGAGATAGCACGTCAAAGATCGGGTGAAACATTTTTAGAATACTTGGTCAGTTGGAGGAGAAAGGCTATACTGATGGTATCAAGACCTTCAAAAAAGGATCAGGTCAGCATAGTGATGAATGAGGCTCTACCCTATATCCGAAACTGCTTGATAGGGGACTCGTTAAGGAATTTTGAAGAGCTATATGATTACGATATCTAGATTAAGGATTTAAAGGTTGAATAGAAGAAGAATATCTCGAGGAGGGGCTAAGGTAATTTCCACTAGTAAGGAGGTAGGGGAGGAGGAAGTGGACCCCCTCCAAAAGTGTTGAAGTCATTGTGGTTCAACCATAGAGAAAGTTCAATAACCTGGGGCAATCACAATCGAAGGTTTTTGAGAAACTATAAGCACGTCCTAAGCTGCTATCGCTACCTAAAATTACCAGCAAGGTCCTTTCCTACCAAATCACAAATTTGATGAGTATCATTTGATCCACCGGACCATTATCCACCTTATCGACAATTGTACTCATCTACAACATGAGATAAAAGATATGATTGACAGTAGCCAAATACTGAATTTAGGCAACTAGTAGTAGAATATAAGAAGCAATCTAATATAAGAAGCAATCTATTATCGAATTATAGGAATGTTTCGCCACCATATCTGAACATGATTAAGTCTAGAATTGCTGAGGAAGAAATTTTGAGGTCCTTTTGAGGAAGATGAAAAAGAGAACCAAAGGAGAGAAGAAAAGGAAGAAAGGAAGGCTAAAGGTTTTGCTGCCTTCAAGGAAAAACAGACACAAGTAACTGAGCGATGCTACTCGTGTGAAAAAAAATGAGAAAGAGAAAAAGGTTGGAGCTTTCAAAGACAAATGGATGTTAAGGAAGGGGGCTAGATTAACAATGGCCAAATACTAAATCCGGGCAACTAGTAGTAGAATATCAAAAGCAATCTGTTGTCGAATTATAGGAATGTATTGGTAGCATATGTGAGCATGATTAACTCAGGAATTGCTGGGGAAGAAATTTTGAGGTCCTTTGAGGAAGATGAAGAGAACCAAAGGAAAGAAGAAAAGGAAGAAATGAAGGCTGGAGGTTTTACTGCCTTCAAGGAAAAATGGACATAAGTAACTGACCGATGCAACTTGTGTGGAAAAAATGAGAAAGAAAAAAAGGTTGGAACTTTTAGAAACAAACGGATGTCAAGGAAAGGGGCTTAGATGGAGTAGCCCAAGTGAAGAGATGGGAGTGACACAAGTCAAGGCAAAGAAGGAAAACCCCTTTATGAAGAAATGGATGGCTCAAAAGGGGGCAAGACGATGCTTAGAGATAGAATGGGAGTGCTCGTCCAAAGTAGATACAGACTAATTAGGCAAGGAAAAAATGAGAAAGAGTAGACGTCTCTCAATAAGGGAGAAGATAAAGAAAAGTACACCCTATTCAATTACGAAAATGATAAGTACACACCGCTCAGTGATACGGGGAGTTAGAACAAATACACACCATTTAGTGAAGAGGGAGATCTTAGTAAGTATTCACCAATGATTTTTATGATTGGCTTAGAAGTTGCAAAAGAGGAGATCAAGAGATCTTTTGAAGAAGGAAAGAAGAAAAACAAGGAATGCCTGACTAATATGACTCCACTAATAGTCAGGATAGAAATCCAAGATAAGTGGGTAGAAATATCTTTGCTACAATTCAAAGAGTGGATGAAAAGAGAGACGAATGGGAAAGAATCACTCAATAAGGCAGCTTTAGGAATAGAATTATACTCCTAAAATGCTGGGTAGACGGGAGTTCAGACCTGGGTCAATGACAACAAAGAAAGCAATGAAGAGCATTAGGAGAGTAAAGAGACTAAGGAAGTAATAGGCATTTAGAGCATTGTTGAGACTCTTCACGATCTCTGGGATGACTTTAGTGAGGGAGAGGAGATACAACTAGAAAATGCGAAAGGAATGATGGATGATTTCTGGGATGATTTTAAGAACAGAGGAGACGATAGAGAAAAAGATGACTTTGTGATAGTTTTAATGAGGGAGAAACACCAAGAGAGAGTGAGGGTGAAAGATGGGAAGGAGAGTGAGAAAGGAAAACCAAACAAGAAAGAGGAGAAAAAGGTGCAAGTTTTGACCAGGAGTGGGACATTCTATGAGAACCCAAAGGTAAACAAGGAGGCAAAAAAAGGAAAAAACGAGGTAGAAAAGAAAGAGGAAAAGAAGCAAGAAGAGGAGGATGACTTTATCCTTAAAGAGCTAAAGAAGACATAAGCAAATGCAAGCATATCAGACCTACTCATTTTGTCCCAGAAGCATCGCAGGCAATGGCTAGGGCATTGGCCAGAATAACAATTTCACTCATCTCTAGCCCTGAAGAGATGATAGTGGCTATTACTTTAAAAGAAGAGAAGAAAGGGTTGATTAGTTTTTTAGACACTGTTATACCCATAGAAGGGACAAACTATAACAAATCACTATTTATAACAGTTGAGATTTCGGGGAAGAAGACCTCCTATGTAATGGTAGACAATGGGTCAGCAATTAAGCTCTTGTACAAGTTTGGGATTGAAAAGGGAGAGCTAGAGCTATCATAAGTGGCCATCAAGGCCTACGATGACACAAAGAGAAATGCTACGGGAACTTTTAAGGCATTGGTATAAACTAGCCTAATATAAGTGACAGTAGAGTTCACTATACTAGACATCCCTGTAACTTTTGCAGCATTACTTAGGCGAGCATGGTTCCACCTTTTGGAGATGTACCCTCCACTATGTACCAAGCCATTCACTTCAACTTCAAGGGTGAGAAAGTAACCATCAAAGCAGAATCTTTGGCTACAGTAGCAGCCATAAGTATGAATAAAGGAGAGATACCATATGTAGGTGGATACTAGGTATCAATGATTGACCAACGTAGGCATCATGAAGAAGCAAGGGTACATGCCCGAGACCAGTCTTGGCAAGAGCTCATAGGACCACCCATAATCCCAAAAATCAAAAGGCAAATAAGCAAGAGAGGACTAGGCTACCATTCTGATGAAGATATGTAGCCAATTGGGGGTAAGAAGACCACCAAGTTTGTTAAAGCTAAAAAGCCTGTGTATGCTGCAAAGGCAAAAACATGAAGCTGCAATGCAATCTTGAAGCCAAGGTTCAAAATCTTCAAGGATGTGATGAGCCCTAGGACTTTAGGGATCAATGAACTTAACAAAGAGATGGAGAAGTTGATGCTAAGAGAGGAAGTATGCTCGGATAAGGAAACTACCATCGACTTGGCCACACTTATCGAAGAAGAAAGGAGTGATGTTTGTTTGAGGATGTCTTTATTAGTTAACTATTTGAGAACACAATTTTTTTTGTCTAAATATGATGCAATAAAGTCTAATTTGACTTGTGTGATGTTTATCCTAATAGTAGCTTGCATGCATTGCATTTTACTAGCATATTTGATATTCATGAGATGAACTCTCATAATATTGATCTTGGTACAACTGATAGCCCATGGAACATATGCATTACTCATGATATAATTCATTATGAAAGAGAGAGATTTGTCAAAATGTTGGAAGAACACGAGAAAGTATTTGATCACAGCATAGCAAAGCATAACATCCCGACCTACCTGCATATGAAACCATCTAAGTAGAAATTACGGAGAATCAGGCCGGAATAGGCATAGAAAATTAAGAAAGGAGTTAGCAAACAAATAGAGGCAAAATTTTTGGATGTGGTAAACTACCCTCAATGGTTTGCCAATATAGTCTTGATGCCCAAGAAAGGTGAGAGAGTAAGGATGTCTGTAGACTATTGGGATTTGAACAAGGCCTCCCCAAAGGATGATTTGGCTTTACCACATAGAGATATGTTAATAGATAGTGTAGCTTCAAGCAAGATGTTCTCCTTTGTTAACGGGTTTTCAGGTTACAACCAAGTCATGATGGCGGTAGAAGATATGATGAAAATGACTTTTATCATTGAGTGGGGAACCTATTGTTACCAGGTAACGCCATTTAGACTAAAGAACGCTAGGGCAACATATCAAAGGATAGCAACTGCACTCTTTCATGATATAATTCAGAAGGAAATTGTATATATGGATTATATGATGATGAAGTCTGACAAACGAGAAAAGCAATTTGTAGCCTTAGAAAATTCTTGCAAAGGGTGGAGAAGTATTGGTTGAGGTTGAACTTGAAGACGTGTGTGTTTGTAGTAACATTAGGGAAGTTACTGGGATTAATAGTTGGAGAGCGGGGGATTGAGGTTGACCCAAGCTAGGTGAAATCCATAGTAGAAATGCTGACCCTTAAAATAGAGAAGAAGGTCCAAGGGTTCCTTGGGAATATTCAAAAATGTTAGCCGGTTCATTGCTAAGCTCATGACTATTTGTGCGTTAATCTTTGAGTTGCTAAATAAGGATCAGTTGGTGGAATGGAATGAGCATTGTCAGAAACCCTTTGAGAAAGTCATATCAAGACCCCTGAAGCGAGGAAAACCATTGATTTTATACTTAGCAGTTGAAGAAGAGGCAGTAGGAGCCATGTTAACATAGGCTGATGAGAATGGTGTAGAACATGCAATCTACTACTTGAGCAAGAACTTGTTGGAATATGAGCTAAAGTACACGAGGTAGAAAAGACTTGCTTAGCAATGGTACGAGCCTCGAAGAAGTTGTGCTATTTTCAATCATACAAGGTACAAGCATTCTCTGAGATGGATCTAGTAAAATACTTATATAAAGCATCATCATTAATAGGACAACTGGCAAGGTGCTTGGTACAACTATCAAAATTCAACATCGAGTATGTCACTAAAAAGGTGATAAAAGGGAGAATAGTGGTAGAATTTCTCTTCAGTGCACCTCTTCTTAGGGCTTGTGCTATTCTAAGGGTTTAAAACACTTTTAAGTACACCTACTTCCTACAGTTTCTTCTAATGCATGCCTATCAAAAAAATGTCTATCATGAGCTACTTCGCGGTCTTTAGACATTTTCATTCTTCATGCCTTCGGCTGAGTATTCTTCATTCTTCTTTGATCTCTTCAGACTTTGTATTTGTTGGGTTTCATGCCCTTCTTCCAAGTATCCTTGCTTCTACTTATGATTTCTTCTAGTCCACTGGGGAAAATTCTTGATTCATTATGCTTTGGCATTCTTTGTTTTAGATCTCTTCACATTTTGCATTTGTAGGACCCTTCATTGAGGAAGTTTATATCATGTTGCTGATTCTCAAACTCACTGGGGATCGTTCCATCATCCTTGCAAATCCCTACAAAATATCAAACATCTCTTGATGATTTAAAATCAATTCAAATTTTTACCTTGTTCGGTGTGTTCTTTGACAAACGACTTTCTAGTCTCTAGAGGAATTCTTCCATATGATTTTGATCGAAAATTTCATCGATTTATATTATTCAACTTTCCTTGTGAATTGCTAAGCTATTTCCATGGCCGAGTGCTTGTCATTGGTTCATTTGAAAATTCTTTATTTTCTTAAGGTCAGTGTAGAGGACTTCTCTTTCCTTTCTCTTTTCTCTCTTTCTTTTCTTTTCTCCTTTTCTTTTTTTCTTTGTCTTTCTTCTCTTTGTCTTCCTTTCTCTCTCTCTTTTTCTTCTTTTCCTTTTCTTTCTTTTCTTTCTTTTTCTCTTTTCTTTCTTCCTCTCTTTTTCTTTCTTTCTTTCCTTCTTCTTTCTTTTTTCTTTCCTCTCTTCTTTTTTCTTTGGCCTCTTACCATTGTACCCTTCATTAAAGGGACAGTCAGTTACTGTAGGAGAACTGTCAACCAATGATTTGACTACCAGCCTGTGGTTAGTCGATAATCGCCCGACGATGGAGGATCTATATAAGGACCCTTCATCTTCCTCCGCTTCATTTGTGTGCCATTTCTTTGTTGTTCATGTTATTTGCCTCTGATTTTTCCTACGCGCTCGTCTTAACTCCCTCTTTCTAATGGCCGGGTAATCCAGTCGCTCTTGACTTGAGCAAAAGTGATCTGGTTTGGAGATCAACGTTGAGAGGTCTTCTGAGAGACTAAGAGGTGTCTATTGTCTACGACGTGGATTCTCTCATGATCAGCTAGGTATGCATTCTTCTTCATTCTTTAGTTTTCCATTTTTTAGGAATTTTTTGGGCATGTATTCATGTAGAGACTTCAATTTCTTGGCTTAGGACTTCCATCAAAATAAGATATGTGGGTCATTTTTTGGAGGCCACAGTTGGTTCTTCAAGATAGAGAATGAGGCTGTTAGGAACGGGATTACTACAAACGGCTTCTATGAGTTTATTACTTCTCTTCCACATGCCTCTTAGCATACTGATCATCGAGCAGTGGCTACTCTATGTGAGTGGTGGATGGACACATCTCACACTTTCCATCTTCTGATTAGTGAGATGACCGTCACACCATTCCACATTGCCGCTCTAACCAGCCTTCCATGTGGTAGGAAGGCTGTACCCATCAATGCTTGCATTGCAAACTCAATGGATCAAATAAATTTGGTTCGTTAGCTTCTTAGGTATAATGCCAAGATAAAAAAAAAACATCGCTATTCGATACCATGCATTGTACAAATATTGGAAGAGATGGTTGGATCTAACTTCCGTCGAAGTGGATCAATATGCATGTAGCTTCATCATGTCTCTGCTTGGTTCAATGCTTTTTTGCAAATGCATTAAACACTTGACTTTGCTTCCTGCCCTTTAGGAGCTTGACCGATTGAGGACCTTTGATTGGGGTCGTGTTGCTCTTAGCTAGTTATACTTTAGTTTAGACCGTGCTTGTCGAGGTGTTACCGTGATTACCAGTTTTGCTTTATTACTTGACATAATTTCTTTCCCTTTTGCACCTTCATGTTTTATCTATATGAATTCCATTTTTGATTATATCTTATTTATAACAAAGGTGGGCCTATGAGTTAGGTGTACTACCTTCCCCACTTCTTGCTTATAAGGACTTTTCTTTCCCACAGATGAAAAGGTGGGCTACACGTCGTGCAGAGCTTGAGAGATCTGACGAGCTAGATTTCTTTCATCATTAGATCCACATGATGACCTTGGACAAGGTAAAAGAAATTACGGTAAGTATTTCTTTCTTATCTATATCATAATCTCACCATATTTCTATCCTTTGCAGATTCGTTTCAAGTGGTAGGGGCTCGTTGAGGGTTGATTAGTTGCTATGAAGGTCGCCGCTTTGTTCATCAACTACCACACCCTTCTTCCATGCATTGATAACATGATGTCATATCTAGGTGATCGAGTCTGATTGATTTAGAGGTCCTGACCATCGTCAGATTCCTCCTTCACTACCAATTCCATTAATAGATTCTGCTAACTTGGCTATAGAGCCACAGGTGATAGTCTATACTGACAGGATTTACTTGAACGAGATCGAGTTCCTCGTGATGATAGTTACTTATGCTAAGTAGGCCCGAGCCACATTGCTATATACTAGGTTAGGTTGATCTGCTAATGAGGTTCCCATCCTCCTGCTAATGCTGCTCGTAGCTCTTTCGCTTGTCGTGGGAAGAGATTGAGGGTTTCTTCTTCTAGTACTTCCTCTAGTACTAGCATATTTGCCTCTTTTGCTATTGCTACCGAGCAGCCACGTCTGCCTCCAACCTTTATAACTACTCCAGCTGTTCCAGTCGATCATGTAATTGGCGACCTCTAGGCCTACCCTAGCAATATAGTCTACACGTGGGATGCTAGTGGGCAGATCAGTAGCCATCTATTCACTGAGGATCTGACCATGCATGCTCCTTCCATTCCTTATGATACCACTCTAATAGGTCTTCTAACTATATATTCTTCAAGTTTCTTGTTATTCTTCAAATTTTTGTTAGTGATAAAGAATGAATGTAATGTAGGTACCATGATCTTCCATGGAGCATGTCTTTAGGATGCAAGTTGCTTCCTCTAGGTATGTATTGCAAATGTCCCACCAGTATCAGGTAAAGTAATATTCTATATTTCATGTATGCATGATTGCTATCTTATTAGTTTTAGTAACTATATATTCCTCTCTTGGGTCAGATGAGTCGTTAGAAGAATGCTTATTTGGAGTGAGAGATTAAGCACCTATGGTGATGATGATGATGGTGATGAGTGACAACTGTCGCCACTAGTTTTCTTCATGTTGATTTTTTCGTTCATCCATTCAGCTTCAATGTTTGAACTTTTACGCTTTGGATTTTCAAGATGTACAATAAAAGCAATGAGTTGTATGAAAAGCTTAGTGAAAATTTTCTATTTTCAACTTTGTGCACTACTTCTTAAACTATATGTGTTTCGATCAATTTTCATCCGAATTTGTTCAAATTTGTTTCTGCATCATCACTTATTTAATTCTAAAAATATTAAAAAATCTGGAAGTCACGCGCTCAAAACTGCTCATCGATACACAAATCAAAAGTTGAAAACACGCGCAAAAGGAAGTGGGAGGATCTTTTGCCCTAACCATCATCAATCAACTATTGGACCACTGATTGCTTGTCCTACCACCGTCGGCTGACAGTCCTTTCATTGCCTACCGATGGTCCTTCCTTCTCTTGTCCTTTTCTACCTTCTTCTTGGACTATAAAAGGAGCTCTTCCTCTTCATTGTTCATCACACCTTCCAACACTTCCTCCCTCGTTTCTCGAGTTTTCTTTCATACTTCTCAACGCCTTTTTCTGCTTTTTAACATGTTTGAGGCCTCTCTCAAGACCCTTCAGCGTCTCTTGAGGCTTTTAAAAGATGATGACTGGAAGCAGCTTGAATCCAGTGGTCTTTACAGTTTGAAGTTCTTTTGACATGTGAAACTTGACATTCCTTTTTTGAAGGACTGCGTGACCTTTTGCAATTCTCACGAGCATGTCTTCCGTTTCAATGGGCAAGAGCTTTGCCCCCTGTATGAGGAAATTTTTGTCATACTTAGTTTTCATTCATCCAGTTCTGAGCATGATTCTGCCTATTATTGAGACACTGCCAATGTCTGATCTTGTTGACTTCTTCAACTTTTCGATTTCTACAATGGGTATTCATACCAGAGGTGGTAGTGTGACATCGTATTCCATCATGACTTTGCTTGAATATGGATATGACCTTTGACGATATTGCATAGTTTCTACTGGTCATACTGGATGGTCTTGGTGACCCACATCTTATGATCATTATTCCTCAGATGGGACTCAGTTTCACGGCAGTTCCCTTGATTCTTACTGAAACAACTATCCGACTAGCGGCAATCTTCTATTTCTTTAGACATCTTTCTTTTAACCCTAATTTTTGCCTAAGTCACCTTTTCAGGTTTTCAACTTAGCGGGTTCATTTTTCTTTTTCTTTCTCATGCTCTGAAGTTTGCCTAAGTGAAAGAGTTTTTGACTTAGCGAGCTTGCCTTAACTTTTGCCTAAGCTGCCCTTTTTGGGTTTTGCAACTCAGCGGGCTTTTTCTTTTTCATCTTTTTTTTTTCTCTGCCTTAACTTTTGCCTAAGTTGCCCTTTCGGGTTTTCAACTTAGTAGGCTTGCCTTAATTTTTGCTTAAGCCACATTTTTATATTTTCAACTTAGAAGGCTTTTTCTTTTATCTATATATTTTAGATTTGGTTGCAAGAGAGGCTATCTATTCTAGCACAACCTGAGGGAGATATTTTCCGTTATAGACCTCGACTTCATATGAGGAGGAGACTTGAGAGACATTCTTATTAGGTAGACTGGCTTCGAGTCATTTTGGACACTTAGATCTATTGGCATTGTCAGGTTAGAGCACATGACGATCGAGACATATATTGCATGTGTACCTTTGGCAGGTTTCACCTACGGTTTATTCTATGATCGTGTTAGACTATGTCGACAGTATGGACTTACGTAGAGGATCGTGGATTGACCAAGTACATTTGAACCTAGTAGATTGTTTGCTTATTATCTAGAGTGCGTGAGGAATTCTTTACGGCATCAGATTGCCGAGAGGAATTTGTTCCATGATCCTGACTTTAAGACAGATGACCAGTTGAGGATTGGGTGACCCTTTAGGCTTCCATTCCTAATCCTGTTATTCGAGCCAGATAGTGCTGTGAGTGATGTGACGAGCTTATTCGTAATCTAGCGAAGAGGCAGAGATGGCATTGATAGTTTCATTGTTAGCTAGATGTTAGATGCTTTCCCTTTGTTATCATACAAAATAATGAGACATTTCAAAGGCATATTTGTTTCCAATCAATTTTATTTCATTAATAAAAGTAAAATCGTTTGTTCTTCGAATAATATGTGTACAATGAGACAACTCCTATCATTAATCAACCATTTCTAATTTTTTTATTAATTATTTTCCCCCTCACACTCTTTTTATTTTTTCACTTCCACGCATAGTATTTCTGTAGCCTATCCATGTTGATGGGCTCAGTAAACTCATTCCCTTCCATGTCTGATAACATGACGGCTTCGTCGAACATGACCTTCGTGACGATAAATAGGCCCTCCCAGTCAGGCTTGAACTCCAATCTTGGATCAAATACTAATGGCCATGCTTGCTTAAGGACCAATTCCCTTTTTTTTTTTTTTAATTTTCTCACCTTCATTCTCTTATTAAAGGCTCGAGCAACCTGCTTTTGGTACAACTGCATGTCATATTTGGTCTTCATTCTTTTCTTATTAATCAAGGCCAACTGTTAACCTCTATTGTGAAACCACTCCCTTTTATAAATTTTTGCTTCCATCAGAACCCTTACCAATTTCATTTCTATCTCAATTGGTAGGACCGTTTTTGAACCATACACCAACAAGAAGGGAGTCATGCCTGTTAAGCTTCTAGTTGTCATTCTATAACCTCATAACACAAACAATAACTTTTATCCAATCTTTATATGTCGCACCAACTTGGCTAACAACTTCTTAATGTTCTTATTGACCCCTTCTACTACTCCATTTGCTTGTAGTCGGTAAGGAGATGACTTATGGTGCTTAAACAAGGCCCTAGTCTCAGCTTGGAAATGAACCCCATTGCCAGTTATGATGTGATGTGGTATTCTAAATCTGCATATGATATTCTTATTGATGAACTTCGCTATTTGCTTTATCCCCAGTTTACTGTAGAACTTAGCTTTTATCCACTTGGTGAAGTAGTCAATTGTCACCACCACATATCGATACCCAATAGAGGCTGCCGACCTTATTTCACCTATAATGTTAATGCCCCATGCAGCAAAGTGCCACAGTGCTGTCATTCCTTATAGCTCCAAGGGTGGTTGGTGAATCAAATTTCCATTGGTCTGGCACTAGTGACATCTCTCCACAACTTGGACACAATCCAACTCCATAGTTAGCTGATAAAAGCCTTGCATTATTATTCGCAAGCATTATCCCATTCATGTGTGGCCTGTGGACACCATCATGGATTTCCTTCATAAGCCTTCTATCTTCTTTCTCATCGACAAATCTTAATTGCATCCCTTATGGCATTCTCTTGTACATCACTCCTTGATGACAAGTTGTTAGGCCAACCTTTACAGTATAGCCTGTCTTTTTCATTGGCCTTACCTGGCAGAATTTTGTCTTCTAGGTATTTCTTCAAATCATAGAACCATGGCTTCTCATCCACTTTAGCTTCCATTACATGGGGTTCCATATAGCAAGGACCCCATGCTCGTGATATCACTATTAGCCTCACCAATAGCTCTTGAGTACTTACCCAAACTGATGCCAAATAAGCTAAAGCATCGATCATATGACTCTCATTTCTAAGAAGATGGGTAAAATTATACTGCTTGAACCTCCCATTCAATCTGCTAGTGTGCTCCATATACAGCTTTAACCTTCCTTCCTTTAGATCCCAATCTTCTTTGGCGTGATAGGTGACTAACTTCAAATCTCTGAAAACTTCTATTTCATCGATGCCCACGCAGTCACAATTTCTAGCCCCAAGGCACAGGTTCCATACTCAGCCATATTATTGGTGACTTTAAACTCCAGCTTCTTAGAAAAAGGAATAACTTATTAAGTTGGTGAAACCAGAATAACTCCTACTCTGGCACCATTTTGATTGACAACTCTATCAAAGAACATCCTCTATCTCACTACAGAGATTACCCGGATGTTCATCTAGGAAATCCAACTCCCATGGTTCATCGTCGTCGATTGGATTTATGGTCAAGAATTCTGCTGCTACTCTTCCTTTCACCACCTTCTTGGTGACATACTTAATGTCAAAACAGCTAGCTTCCTCACTAATGATAGTGCTTCATAAAGATGGTCCATCGGGTCTTCCTTCGAAACCGCCTCAATCTTATAAGACTGAAAGTAGTGTCTCAACTTCCTTGAAAGCCACACCATGGCCAAGCATGTCTTCTCCACGTAGCTGTACTTTTTCTCGTATGATAGCCACTTGTTGCTAAGATAGTCGATGGCATGCTGCACACTGTTCTCATTTTCTTGTGCTAGCATAGCACCTATGGCCTCTTTCTCAAGAGCCAAGTCGAGAACTTGTCCGGTTTTGGCAGTCTCAAAACTGGTAGATTCTACAAATACTTCTTAATCTTCTCAAATGGTTCTTGGCACTGATCATTCCACATCATTGGTTGATCATTCTTTATGAGTTTAAAGATCGGTGTCCAAATTATCATTGATTTGGTGATGAATCGAATGACACATTGGATCTTCTTAAGAAACCCTTTAACTTCTTTTTTTGTCTTGTACGGTGGCATTTTTGTAATTGCTTTAAACTTGTCAGGATCTACCTCTATCCCCTTCTTGCCAACTACGAATCCCAACAACTTCCCTATGGTGACTTTAAAAACATATTTCTTTGGATTCAACCAAGGCTTATACTTCTTCATCCTTTTTAGAAATCTGTCTAATGTTTCAAACTGACCATCTTGAGTCTTGGATTTCACCATCATGTCATCTACATAGACTTTTGTTTCCTTATGCATCATATCATGAAATAGCGTCGTCGCCATTCATTGGAAGGTTGCCCTTGCATTCTTCAATCTGAAAGGCATCACCTTATAATAGTAGGTCCCCACCCCATAATGAAGGTCGTTTTCATCTTGTCTTCATTGGCTATCATTATCTGATTGTAATCATAAAACCTATCTACAAAAGAGACCATAACACTAGTGGTGGCACTGTCTGCTAACACATCAGTGTAAGGCAAAGGAAAGTCGTCCTTTAGTAAGACCTTGTTCAAGTCTCGGTAATCAACACACATTCGAACCCTTCGATCCTTCTTTGGCACTGGCATAATGTTGGTTAACCACTTTGGATGCTTTACCACCTCTAGGAACTTGGCTTCAATTTGCTTGGACACTTCTTTCTTGATCTTTTAAGCCCATTTCTTTCTTAATCTCCTCAACTTTTGCTTGACCGACTTCATGCGCAGATACATTGGAATCTATGCTCAGCAATTCTTCTATCGATTTTAGGCATGTCATCATAGGAGCAGGCAAAGACTTCTTCATGTTGCTTTAATAATTTTTCAAATCTCTTTCTCTCTCTAGGAGTTGTATCGAGTGCAATACATATGTTATTTGATTTTTCAAGTGTACAAATATTAATGTCATGAGTTTGAATGGTATTGATGTCAAATATGATAGTGAAATGCCAATTATCATGCATAATTCCATTAGGAAAGACATCACACAAGCAAGCAAATTGATTTTTCAATGCATTGAACTTTGAAACATAAAAGATGTCCTCTTCTTCAAAGAGGTTAGGAACAAATACATTCTCATAGCAGATGTCTTTAATTCCTTCTTTAATGAAGGTAGTAAGTCGACGGTCAAGTCCATGGGCGGTGATTGATCTTGAGGCTTCTCCTCCTCGATCTTTATATTTTCCATGCCTTTGGTCAAGTCATATCCCTTAGAGATTCTAGCTTGAAGGATATCCTTGAAAATTTCAAATCTGGGCTTCAATATTCCATTGTAAACCTGTGGCTAGCAACTCCCATATACTTCATATCTTGGGCTTTGACAAACTTGATGAACTTCCCCTTCTTAGGTTCAAAGTTTTCTTCTTCATCGGATGCATAGCCTAAACCTCTCCAAGTTGTTTGACCTTTGAAATCTGAAAGGGGTGGCAGCCATTGATTTCTCCAACTTTGCAAAAGCCTTTGCCATGGCTTCTCTATGCTTTTGGGAGGAGATCAACAAGTCCCAAATGCTAGAATTCGCTTGAGCTTTCTTCAATTGCTTGATGACTTGGGGTGAACAAGGCTTTCATCTTGCCAAAGCATTTGCGACCATGACATTGTTTCAAAGCCTCTTTCGAGACTTAAGGGAACACAAACGAGCTATGGACACATTTGGAGAAATAGAGTCACCACCCAATTCTTCAATTGGGAAAGAATGGGGGCAATCCAATCCCTCGCTTCAAGACCTAAACTTCCCTCATCCCTTCAGATATAGGTTTGAGAAGTTGGGTACGAGTCATTTAACCCACCCGGATTAAAATCTGGCCTCCACTAAGGCATACCAAATAAGAATATCTCATATTGATATACAATCTACCTAAGTTGTTCATTTTTTACACATTTCCAATTTCATCTTTATTTAGCATGCGAGGTGATAATTCAATGAATAACAGATATATATTCATACAAAAAAAGAGGAAGGAGAATGGATTACGTTTTCTTTCAAACATGGAAGATAGGGGAGAGGATTACATTGCTCTCAACAAATAAAGTAAATTCTGCTTCAACGCTTCAAATATGGGATTCATTGATTCGCATAAATCGTACATTAAAGTATCAAATATAAATGGTCAATTCAAGACTTAATAGATAATGAATTTCTTACCACCATGTGTGAGTCTATTCAATGTCTATTAAGCCTCTTCAAGCATATAATTATACATTCATTCACTACAAATAATGGTCCCTCACCATCAATATGAGTCCACCAGCACTTCATGGCATCATCCTAATCATGCTCTTAATCATAGTATATTCATACATTCATATATATTCATAAATCAATTAGTTCAATACAAAGCCATAATCCAATATGATGGCATTCTAGCCTAGACTTGATAATTCTATCATGGTAATTTTATCTATTGTTGTTCTAGCGTAATTCATATTAGTTCATAAGGGATCATGGCATTTCTAGCCTAATTCAAACAATAAAAAGCAATCAAAATCAAACAAGGCTACTTTTGCCCAATCAAAGCATTTAAGGGATAATATAATAATTCTTACCTATTTTACGCCATTTCCTGGCATGCTTCAAAGCAATTATAAATTTTTCTGGCATGATTCTAATCATGTACTTCTGAACATGATTCTAAGCATTCGCAAAGAAATTAAAATTCCTAAACATGACTTTAATAAAGAAGGGATAGTAGACTTACCTTGATACGTTTATCCATCTCACAAAACAAATAAGGGTTAGAACAATTCATAATAAACCTAGCATGCTCCTAAGCATCAAAATAAACCCTAATCATGCTTAATTCTAAGCAAGAAAAATAAACAAGAACTTAGGAAGGAGAAAGGAGGACTGCTCTTAAGACATGTCCTTTCTAAGTTTAGAGCAACAGGACG
This sequence comes from Boswellia sacra, assembly GCA_013180625.2. Classification (NCBI taxonomy): domain Eukaryota; kingdom Viridiplantae; phylum Streptophyta; class Magnoliopsida; order Sapindales; family Burseraceae; genus Boswellia; species Boswellia sacra. Next base: position 39,469 of record SNVD02008488.1, read on the forward strand.
CCTAAAAATCTTTGAACTGGAAAAGACTTCAAGAGGGAGAAGAGATGATTATATTTGATAATCGGTGTGCCCTAAAAGTGAGGAGAGGGGGTGTTTACATAGTGGAGGGTTGGAGTTAAAATAGGAAGCAAAGAAACAAATATGGAAGGTTTATAATGAAAAATTCCAAATTTGGGGGAGCAACCGGCTGGCTATTGGTCAACAGATGGGCGGCTGTTCGCCCTCCAGCCTTTGCAATGCAAGCCCTTTCGACCTTCCTCTGTTCGATTGCACATAACTTTTCAAGTTCAACTCCCATTCACAATCCATAAATTTCAATGAAAGCTAGACATCCTTAGCTTCATAATGGTGTATGACTTACCATCAGATCCTTCCTGGATTAATTTATGTGATATTTTGAAGTTACATGTTAGTTCTCGAGACCTTTCATCAACTCCCTCTCAACTTTCCTTTCTTGGCCTTCAAGGGCATTTTAATCATTTTTATCACTCAATATTCATCTTTACTTCATCATTGAGCCTAAAAAAGTTAGTGTCTATAGGTTGCCCCCTACTTTGGAGAAGTTTGTGAGACACAAAAATTAACAAAGTACTATTGCTTCGTCTTTCTTTCTTCCATCTTGACATCTTCACCTTTGTCAACATTCTATCAGACTCCTCATCATCTCCTCTCCTTCTATTTCTACAAAAAGATACACCCATTCAAGGGCTAAAGGGCCCACTTGAGGGCTGATGTGCCCATTCAAAGGCTAATATGCCTATCTTAGGGCTAAAGTGCCCGTCTAAGGGCTAAGCTACCCATTCAAGGCTGAATGTGCCCGTCTAAGGGCTAAGATACCCATTCAAGGCTGAATGTGCCCGTCTAAGGGCTAAGGTACTCGTGCAAGGCTGAATGTGCCAGTCCAAGGGCTGAGGTGCCCATTCAAGGGTGAATGTGTCTGTCTAAGGGCTGAAGTGCCCATCTAAGTGTTGAGGTGCCTATTCAAGGGTGAATGAAAGCATCCTTATGACGCTTTAACAAAACACTCCTTAGTGCACCTATTTCTTAGGGTTTCTAGCACTCTTCAATGAACCTACTTCCTAGGCTTTGGTAACACTCTTCAGTGTGCCCATTGTAAGGGTTTAAAACACTCTTAAGCGCATCTATTTCTTAGGGTTTTAACGCTCTTTAGTGGGCATTTTCTTAGGGCTTGTGCCTATTCTATGGGCTTAAAACAATCTTAAATGCACCTACTTCTTAGGGTTTTCAACACTCTTTAGTCACCTCTTCTTAGGGCTTGTGCTTACTCTAAAGGCTTAAAACACTCTTACATGCACCTACTTCTTAAGGTTTCCTTTTAATGCATGCCCACTAGATAAACTTCTATCATGCACTCCTTTATGGTCTTTAGACCTTCTTATCCTTTGCCCCTTCGGCTGGGTATCCTTCATTCCTTCCTCAGTATTCTCAAACTTTGCCTCTGCTTGTTTTAATGCCCTTCTTTCAAATATTCTTCTTACTTCTTTGATCTTTTTTTGGTCTTTATATTCAACCGCTTGCATGCTCGAGTATTCTTAATTCTATTCTCCATTCCTTCTAGTCTGCTGGGGAAATTCTTGATTTATCATGTTGTAACAATCTTTATTCTCGACTTCTTATGCGTTCGTCATTGTCTTCACTGGGGAGTTCTTGTCATGTTAGTGATTCTTTGACTCACTAGGGATTCTTCCATTGTCTTTGCATGCTCTTACAAAATTCAAACATTTCTTGATAATGTAAAATCAATTCAAAATTTTTTACCTTGCTCGGTGCATTCTTCAATAAATGGTTTTCTAGGATCCAGAGGAATTCTTCCATGCGATTTCGATTGAAGATTCTATCGACCAATGTCACTCTTCTTTCCTTGTGAGTTGCTCAGCTATCGCCATGGCCAAGTGCTTGTCACTGATTTTGTTTGAAAATTCTTTCGGTGCCATAGGGTCGATACAAAGTCTTTTTCTTTTCTTTTCTTTTCTTTTCTTTTCTTTTCCTTCTCTTTTGTTTCTTTCTTTTTCTCTTCTCTCTCTCTTCTCTCTTCTTTTTCTCTTTTCTTTCTCTTCTTTTTCTCTTTTCTTTCTTTTTCTTTTTCTTCTCTTTTCCTTTCTTTTTCCTTCCTTTTCTTCCTTTCTTTCTTTCTTTTCTCCTTTTATCAGTCTACCTGTCATTAGAGGGACAACCACCTAACTATCTGACCATTGCCCGACAGTCAGTCAATAGCCACTTGGTGGTTAGTTAATAGCTGCCAAGCTATTTGACTGTCGACCGACAATTAAGGGCTTGTATAAAGCCTGCTCATCCTCTAGTCGCTTCATTTGTGCATAATTTCTTCATTCTTCATCTTATTCACTTTCGGTTTTCTCCTACATGTTCGTCTCGACTTCCTTTTTCTAATGGCAGTTCATCTAATTCATCTTGACTTGAATAAGAGTGATATGGTATGGAAATCGACATTGAAAGGTCTTCCAAAGGACCAAGAAGTGCTTGTTGTCTATGATGTAGCTTCCCACACGATGAGCCAGGTATGCATTCTTCTTCATTCTTTAGTTTTCTATTTTCTAGGAAATTTCTAGGTATGTACTCATATAGAGACTTCTATTTCTTGCCTTGGGACTACCATGAGAACAAGATGTCTGGGTCTTTTTCTGGAGCCCATATTTGTTTTTTAAGATAGAAAATGAGGCTGTTAGAAGTAGGATTACTGCTACCAGCTTCTATGAGTTTATCACTTGTCTTCCACATGCTTCTCGGTACACTGATCATTGAGCGTTAGTCGCTTTATGAAAGAAGTGGATGGACATGACTGACACATTCCATCTTTCGATCGATGAGATGACTATCATGCCTCTTGATAGTGCCGCTCGGACTGGCCTTCCATGTGGTGGCAAGGTCATTCCTATTAACGCTTGTATTGGAAACTGAATGGATCAATAGAACTTTATCCTATAGCTTTTTGGATGTGAAGTAAAGGTCAAGAATAATGTTGCAATTCGATACGCTCTCCTGCATGAGTATTAGAGAAGGAGGTCCAACCTGACTCTAGTCGAAGTGGATCAGTATGCATGTAGCTTCATTGTCTATCTACTTGGTTAAATGCTCTTTGCTAATGAATCAAACAACACCTTCTTGACTCTACTTCCTGCCCTCCAGGATCGTGACTGAGTGAGGGATTTTGACTGGGGCTGTGCTGCTCTCGACCAGTTATATTTTGGTTTAGATCATGCTTGTCGAGGTGTTTCTAGGATCACAGGGTTTGCTCTACTTCTTGAGGTAATTTCTTTCCTCTTTTACACCTTCGTGTTTCATCTGTATGAATTCCATGTCTAATTTTACCTTATTCATGATAAATGTGGGCATATGAGTTAAGAGTTCTTCCTTCTTCACTCTCTGATTGTGAAGAATTTTCTTTTTGTAGATGAGGAGGTTGAACGTTGTGTAGAGCTTGAGAGGTCTCATGAGTTGGAGTTCTTTCGTGATTACATTCATATGATCACTTGGGACAAGGTAAAAGACATTATAGTCAGTATTTCATTTACATAACATTCTTGCCATGCTTCTTTTTTCTTCGTAGATTCACTCTAAGTGGTGGAGGCCCGAGGAGAACTGGTCGGTAGCTATGAGGGCCTCCTCCCCATTCAACTACTACCGCATTCTTCTTCCTTGTGTGAACAATATGATGTGGTATTGGGTGATTGCATCTTAGATTGGTTCGAAGATGCATCGCGTCGTTTGATTACTCCACCACTTGTTCTAATGATTGATTCAGATGATTTAGCCTTGGTGCCAGAGGTGCCATATTATACGACTGGGATTCACTTGAATACGATTAAGTTCCCATTGATGACAACTTCTTACATCGATTGGGTTTTAGCTACCTTGTTACATACTAGACCTAGTCAATCTGCTGATAAGACTCCTCATCCTCCTGCTGTGTCTAGTCGTGCTGGTAGCTCTTCCATTCATCATGAGAAGAGATCGAGAGCCTCCTATTTGGGTACTAGCGCCTCCTATTTGGGTACTAGCACATTTGCTTCCTTTTCAGCTGTCACTCAATAGTCACGTCCAACTCTAGCTCCTTTGGCTACTCTAACTGTTCTAACCAGCCATGTGATTAGTGACCTCCAGGTTTATCCTAACAATGTCATCTACACATGAGATACTAGTGGACAAATTAGCAGTCACATGATTGCTGAGGATCCGAACATGTCTGTTCCCTTCGTTCCATAGGATACCATTCTAATAAGTCTTCTAACTGTACATTCATCAAGTTTCTTGTCATTCTTCAATCAATTATTAATGTAATATAATGCAGGGTCCACTATCTTCCATGGAGCGAGTTTTTCATATGCAAGCCACTTCTCATGGATATGTTTTATAGATGTCACATCAGTATCAGGTAAAACACTACTCTATGCTTCATGTGTGCGTGATTTCTATCTTAATAGTTTTTCTAACTATGTAATTCTTTTACTTGATTAGATGAGTCGTTAGTAGGTTGCTTGCATGGGACAGGAGGTTGAACATCTTCAGGATCAGGTTGCTACTTTCTCCTTTGATATTGACAATGATGGCGATAAGTGAGGATCGTCACCACTGGCTTCTTTCATGATTTCTTTTGTTCATTTTGCTTCCATGTATGAACTTCTATGATGTACCATCAAATGTAAACAATTTTCATAAACTTAGTAAGGATTTTCTATTTTCAGCATTATGTACTATATGTATTTCAATAAATTTATATTCAAATTTATTTCTTCATTATCATTCATTTAATTCTACTACAAAATCTGGAAATCATGCACTCAAAACCACTTGTCGATATGCATTTTGAAAGTCAAAAAACGTGTGAAAGGAGACGTTCATGAGTTATTTCCCCCTAATAACCATCGGGAGGCTGTCAAACTATTGGGTGACTATCAAATAGTCGGGTGACTCTCAGATAGCTGGGCGACTATCAAGGAACCGTCGGGTAGTAGTCAAATAGCCGGCCGATAGTTCTCTTAGTGGTTTTCCCCCCTTTCTTTTTGTTTTTGCTTTATTTTATGCACTATTTAAGTGTCCTTCCTCTCCATTGCTTCTTCACACCTTTTCTTTCAATTCTCAAGATTTTTTTCACGCTTCTTAATGTCTTTTTACGCTAGTCAACATGTCTGAGGCCTCTCTCAAGTCCCTCCAACCTCTTTTGAAGCCTCTAAAGAATGATGACTGGAAATGACTTGAATCCATCGATCTCTACCATTTGAAGTTCCTTCACCATGTAAAGCTTGTTGTCTCTTTTCTTAGGGAATGCACGAACTTCTAGGATCCTCATGATCATATCTTCTGCTTCAATGGGCAAGAGTTTTTCCCCCTATATGAGGAATTCTTCGCCATGCTCAATTACAGTTCATCCAATTTTGAGAGCATGATCCTACCTACTGTCCAAACACCATTGATGTCTGATCTTGCCCACTTCTACGACTTCCTAATTTCTACCATGGGTATTCATACCAGAGGCGGTGGAGTGACATTATCTTCCATCATGCCTTTGCTCAAAATGATGAATAGGACCTTATCTAGTTGGCTTCGCCTTCTTTAGTTTTGACTTCTTGTGCAGTTTCTATAAGGCTCTCTAAACGGTCTCAGAGATCCTTATCTTGTGGCCATCATTCCTCAGATGGGACATGGTTTCCCAATAGGTCCCTTGATTCTGGCTGAGACATTGATCGGACTGAATCGAAAAAGGATTGATCCAAGTCGAGGTTCAATGGTAGTCTTCCCTTTCTTCAGGTTTTTCTTTTAACCCTAAATTTTGCCTAAGCTACCCTTTTGGGTTTTCGACTTAGCGGGTTCATTCATTCATCATTTTTTTCATGCTATAATTTTTCCCAAGCCACCCTTTTTAGATTTTCGACCTAGTGAGCTTGCCCTAACTTTTGCCTAAGCTACCATTTCCGGGTTTTTAACTCAGCAAGCTTCTTCTCTTTCATGCCCTAACTTTTGCCTAAGCTGCCCCTTCAGGTTTTCAGCATACCAAACTTGCCTTAATTTTTGCCTAAGCCAACTAAAGGCACGCAAGAAATATATGTCCTTTTAGATATGGGTTCGGAAAGTTAGGTACGAGTCATTCGACCCGCCCGCATCAAAATCTAGCCTCCACTAAGGCATACCAAATAAGAATATCTCATATTAACATACAGTCCACCTAAGTCGTTCATTTTATGCACATTTCAATTTTCATCTTTATTAAGCATGTGAGGTGATTATTCAATCAAGAACAGTTGTATATTCATACAAAGAACAAGGGAGAAGAATGGATTATATTTCCTTTCAAACATGGCAGATAGGGGACAGGATTACATTGCTTTTCAACAAATAAAGTAAATTCTACTTTAATGCTTCAAATATGGGATTCATTCATTCCCATAAATCATACGTTCAAATATGAAATATATATGGTCAATTCGAGACTCAGTAGATAATGAATTTCTTACCACCATGTGTGAGTCTATTCAATGTCTATTAAGCCTCTTCAAGCATATACTTATGCATTCATTCATTATAAGTAATAGTCCCTCACCATCCATGTGAGTCCACCATCACTTCATGGCATCATCCTAATCATGTTCCTAATCATAGTATATTAATAAATTCATATATATTCATAAATCACTTAACTCAATACAAAGTCATAATCTAGAAACATGGCATTGTAGCTTAGATTCAGTAATTCTATCATGGTAATTCTACCTATTGCTATTCTAGCATGATTCATATTAATTCATAAGGGATCATGGCATTTCTAGCCTAATCATGGAATTTCTAGTCTAATTCAAACAATCGAAACAATCAAAATCAAACAAGGCCACTCTTGCCCAATCCAAGCATTTAAGGGGCAATACAGTAATTCTTACCTATTCTATACTATTTCCAAGCATGCTTCAAAGTAATTATAAATTTTTCTAGCATTATTCTAATCATGAGCTCCTAAACATGATTCTAAGCAATTATAAAGAAATTAAAATTCTTAAACATGACTCTAATAAATAGGGGATAGCAGACTTACCTCGACACACTTATCCATCTCACAAAACAAATAAGGGTTAGAACAATTCATAATAAGCCTAGCATGCTCCTCAGCATCAAAATAAACTCTAATCATGCTTAATTGTAAGCAAGAAAAATAAACAAGAATGCAGGAGGGAGAAGAGAGGACTGCTCTCAAAATGTACCCTTTTCGGGTTTAGAGCAATAGAATGCCTAAAAATCTTTAAACTGGAAAAGACTTCTTGAATTCTCGAGCATGTCTTCAAGAGGGAGAAAAGATGATTATATTTGATAACCGGTGTGCCCTGAAAGTGAGGAGAGGGGGTGTTTACATAGTGGAGGGTTGGAGTTGAAAAAGAAAACAAAGAAACAAATATGGAAGGTTCATAATGAAAAATTCCAAATTTGGGGGACCAACCTTAGGGCGTCTATTGGCAAACCGATGGGCAACTAACACTCAACAACCAAATGGCTGTCTGATCGTCAGCCGACTGTTGGTCAATAGTAAGGCGGCGATTCTCCCTCTGGTCGTTCCATTTTTAGAACTTTGCAGTGCAATCCCTTCCAACCTTCATCTGTTCGATTGTGCATAACTTTTCAAGTTCAACTTTAATTTTCAATTCGTAAACTTCTACAAAACTAGACATTTGTTCCTTTACAATGATATATGACTCATCATCAAATTCCTCTTTCTGTGATTTTTTAATGTCACATGTCATTTCTTAAGACCTTTCATCGATTCCCTCTCACCTTTCCTTTCTTGGCCTCCAAGGGTATTTTGTTCATTTTTGTTAATCAACATTCATCTTTATTTTATCATCGAGCCTCAAAAATTCAGTGTATACACTTGGTTTTCTTCTTCTTTTTCTTTGGCTTCTTCCTTGGCAACTTCTTTGTCCATCTCAATAGTCTTCACTTTCTCAACTGGTTTCTCCTTCTTCTCATGGAAATATCTATCACTCCTTAGACATTCTAATTCTCTCTCTTGAGAGTGTCTCCCTCATGTGTTACTCCTTTAACTCTTACCTGTTCTTCTTAATCACTACTAAAGTTAGACCAATAGTTTGGAAGGGTTTTGACTTTAGAAATGTCATCCCATATTTCTATAACTCTCACGTCCTTACAACTTCTAGGTAAACTTTCTCTCCTCACAATGCTTTTAGGTGGCTTCCCTTTCTTAGCTTTGCTACCCTTCTTCACCTTAAGTCTTCTAGGTGGTAGGCCTCTTCTAGCCCCTTTTCTAGCCATCCATTTCTTGACAAAGGCACTTGATGGTGTGGACTTGTTCTTGGCGGATGCCTTTTTATCTTCCACCTCAACTTCTTCTTCATCTTCCTTTTATTGTTCCTCTTCCTTATGGTTACTAAGGAACACAAATTTGTGCTCCAAGCTTTGCTTAGCTCTTTTCACTACAATGTTGGACTGTCTACCCTTCTCAGTGAAGATTTGGGCTACCAAACGAATAGGCTCCTCTTCTCCCCTTTCAATGATCTTCTTAGGCTCATCTACTTTGGGCTCTTCTTCCTTGGACTTCTTCTTCATGGCCACATTTCTAATGGACCCTTCTCTTTGCTCAAGTTTGGTCTTCTCCTTTCTCTTAGATCTCTCAACCCTGCTAGATCCATCCTTTAAAAGAGTTCAAAAGAGTTCTTCACTTCTTTCTCAATCAAGCCCAACCTAATCATGTTAATCATTAGGGGAGGTACCTGGTTGTAGTTGGGTAGTGGATTACTTCTTATGTTAGGCTCTTCCAACTCTAGATCGGGAATCTGACCCTTGTCGATCAATTCTTGGATCTTATGATGAAAAGGAGTGCAATCGTCGGTCTTGTGACTAGTCACTTGGTGAAAATCACATTTCATGTGATGTCCCTAATTCCTTGGCAATGGATTTGGAAGCTTTCATGGTGGCAATGGCTGTAAGATCCCTTTGGCTCTCAATCTTGCAAAGATCTTTGACAATTGCCTTCCCAAATGAATAAACTACCTTTGTTGGGTGGCTTTCACCTCAACATTTTTCGTGCTAGACCCACCAGCTTGATGGTATTGCCCTTGATTTCTTCTAGGGTGACTGTTGTTGCTTCTTTTCTGCCTAGCCTCTAAATCTTCTATTTGGATGCCCCAATCATACAAGTCTTCAAATGTTTTGATTGGAAGCTTGCAAGTTTATCACTAACGAAGGCACGGGCTCCATTGATCACTATACAGGTCCTTCTCTATAGGCCTTGTGGTCATCTTAGCAACTTTGGTACTCCGAAAAAGTCTCATTAGGCTTTTGGTGAGTTGTCTCCAAATCCCTTAAATTTACCCCTAATTAGGTATTATGGCGATACTGTATCACGAACTGTTCGGATAATTCCTCCCAATCTTGTTGAACTCTTTTGCGAAAGTCATGACACCATACTACTGTGAACGGGGCTTTCATCCCGTCAGAGCGTTTGCAACCATGACACTATGTCAAAGCCTCTTTTGAGACTTAAGGGAGCACAAATAAGCCATGGGCACGTCTAGAGAAATGGAGTTGCCACCCAATTATTCAATTGGGAATGAATGGGGGTAATCTGATCCCTCATTTCAAGTTTTAAACTACCATCATCCCCTCAAAGATAGGTTGGAAAAATTAGCTACGAGCCATTCACCTTGCAAAGATCAAAATCTGACCTCCACTAGGCTATACGAATAAAAATAGCTCATATTGCTACATAGTCTGCCTAAGTTGTTCATTTTACACACGTTTCCATTTTTAATCTTTATTAAGCATGTGAGGTGATTATTCAATCAATGACAATTGTATATTCATTCAAAGAAAGAGGGAAGGGGAAGAGGATTACATTGATTGTTCTTCAACAATAAATTATATTTCTAACACTTGATATATTCATTCATTCACATAAATCATACATTCAAATATCAAATATAAATAATCAATTCGAGACTCAATAGATAATGAATTCCTCACCACCATATGCGAGTCTATTCAATATTTGTTAAGCGACTTCAAGCATATACTTATACATTCATTCATTATAAGTAATGGTCCCTCACCATCAATGTGAGTCCACCATCACTTCATGGCACCATCCTAATCGTGTTTCTAATCATAATATATTCATACATTCATTTACATCAATTAATCAAAATACGAAGCCATAATCTAGAATCATGGCACTCGACCTGGTTTTGATAATTTTATCATGGTAATTCTACCTAAACATGACAATTCTAACCAATTCTAGCCTAATCATATCAATCATGATCAAACATGGCTATTCTAACCCATTTCAAGCAATCAAGGTAAATACAATAACTTTAAACTATTATATGTTATTTCTTAGCATGCTTCAGAACAATCATAAGTTCAATTCCTAGCATTATTCCCTAATCATGTGCTCTTAAGCATGGTTCTAGACATTTGCTTCTAAACACGATTTTAAGTATTTATAAAGAAATAAATCCCTATTCATGTTTCTAAATAACGAAAGAGAAGATGACTTACATTGACAAGCATTTCCATCTTCCAAATCAAATAAAGGATTAAATAATTCTATAAAATCCTAAATATGCTTCTAAGCATCAAAATAAATACTAAACATGCTTATTCTAAGCATAAATAAACCTAAACATGCTTAATTTTGAGTAAGAAAAATAAAGAAGAAAATATGAGAGGGAAGAGGAAACTGCTCTTAGGACGTACCCTTTCTAGGTTTAGAGCAATATAAAATGCCTAAAAAATATCAAACTAGAAGGGACTCCTTAGAATTCTCACAAGTGTGTGCTAGAGGGAGAAAGAGAGAAAGAGGATTTCTGGGTGTCTTGGGAAGTGTGGCCAAGGTGTGCTTATATAGGTTTTCCTTGAATGAAAAAGTGATAAAAAACCAATGTGGGATTCGGATGATTTGTGTTAGTGAATTGTACTCGACAGAACAGTGCCGCCCGATGGTTGAACAGTACCTCTGACATGAATACTGTTGAAGGTGAAAAGTGCACTTTGAGTCAGTTGTGTTCAATCAATCATAACTTTTTGTAGTAAACTTCGATTTATAATCCGCAAATTTCTACAAAAACTATACATCCGAGCTTCAAACGATATATGACTTGTTGTCTGATTCTTTGTAGATTAATTTTTATGATTTTTTGAATTTGATCATTGGTTTCTTAGGTTTTTGGTTCTTTTGCTTTTCAAACTTTTTTTCCTTTCAAAGGCTCTCTTCGGGCATTTCATATTGCTTAACACACATATGTGTTTCATCATCAAACCCACAAATCAAGTGTCTACAACTACCGCATCATCTTTTAAGGATAGCATGAAAAACTTCAAGATTTACTCCTTTGACAAAGGAGTGGTGGCCAAGACAGCAGCATACTGTCTCAAATGTGTCTCTCCATTGAACTTGGGCAAATTTGGTAAGCAAAACTTTGGTCGCAAATCATTGTTCCCAATGAGCAAGATATCATCTCGGTCTTTTCAGCCCTTTCTTCTTTAAGAGAGACTGGGCCTTCTCCATATCCTTGACCAATTACCAGACTAATTCGAGCTCATCCTAATTGGCTGGGCCTTTCCTCCTATCTTTACCTTGGCTAGTCTCACACTTATCACCACTATTACCTTCAAGCAGAGGCTGACTCATGTAGTTAGGCCCATTTTGTAGAGCTTCAATGAGTTGGGCCATTTGTTGTTGAAGTGCAGTCATATCAGCTCTCAATTGGACAATCTATTGATTATTGTTATTAGGTGCGGCCATTTCAACGATTGGTTCCTTTTGTCTTGTTAAGCGACCACCTCGTCTAACCCAAGTTATGATGGCTGCAAAACAAAGGCGTTAATGCCATGTATATACGCATGTATGCGTGACATGATGGATGCTCATACAAGGGCATAGATAGACTTTCAGCCTTCCAACCTTAGTCCTCCCACACATGTGAGGTCAAGTCTCTTTTCTTAGGATTTTTTGCCTAATTTCCAAGTCATCATCATAGGATGTAGAATGCAAGATTCTCTCTCCTAATTCTAACATTCAAGTTGATGTTGGATTCTTCATGATTGTCATAACATGGCTCTTAATGTCATGATAACCTCAACTCACGACACATGTTCCTATTTTGTTCTTATAGGTGATTTGATATGTGGCATTTGTTCATGGTTTCATGAGGTTTGAGTCAATGTTATTCTAATCATGTGGAATTTACAACCATGGACATGCATTTCAACATGGGTTTTGGATATTCATCCTATTGAAAATTTTTAGATTCGTCTACAAGGGCTTAAAACTCAAAGGTCCAGTGGTCTAGGCTTCTTCAAGCAAGAGATGCCCTCTTGGGCCGGTCTCTTTTTATACCAAGTCAATGGTACATACTCAAAGGTGGGGATACGAACATAAGTCATCTAAGGGTCAAATAGAGCTAATGAGTTCTCATGCCAATGCCATATGGCTAGTTTAGGCAGTTCTTGCTCATTGTGTGCAAAGTGTAGTGATGCAAGGACTCCAAATAACAAAGTAGGTTATTAGAATTTGGTATCCCAATTAGAATCAACTTCTCTTATCCCCAGTGGAGTTACCACTGTGAATAAGACTTTCATCTTACCAGAGCATTTGCAACCACGACACTATGTCAAAGCTTTTTTTGAGACTTAAGGGAATAGAAACGAACCATGGGCATGTCTAAAGAATAAAGTCACCACCCAATTATTTAATGGGGAATTAATGAGGCTATCTGATCCCTTACTTTAGGACCTAAACTACCCTCATCCTTTCAAAGATGGGTTTGGGAAGTTAGATACGAGCCATTCACCTCGCTCAGATCAAAATCTAGCCTCCCCTAGGGTATACCAAATGAAAATAGCTTAAGTCATTATACAGTCTGCCCAGATTATTCATTTTATGCACACATTATTCAATTTTATCTTTATTATTCATGCGAAGTATATTCAACCAAAGTAGTTTTATATTCATTCAAAGAAAGAGGAAGGAGAATAGAGTTACATCTCCTTGCAAACATAGGGAAATGGGAGGAGGATTACATCATTGTTATCCAACAATAAAATTAAACTACTTCTAGCACTTCAAATATTCATTCATTCATTCCAACAAATCATTTATTCAAATATCAAATATAAACAATCAATTCGAGACTCAATAAATAAAGAATTCTCTACCATCATATGTGAGTCTATTCAACGTTTATGAAGCTGCTACAAACATATTCACACATTAAATTATTATTATAAGTAACAATCCCTCATCATCAATGTGAGTCCACCATCACTTTCATGGTATTATTCTAATCATATTTCTAAACATGGTATTTATAAACTCAGTCAATCAATTAGAATTCAATATAAAGCCATAATCTAGAATCATAGCATTTCTATCTAGATTTGATATTTCTAATCATGGTAATTCTACTTAAGCATGACAATTCTAGCCTATTGCAATTCTAGCATTTGATTATAATTCTAAATCTTGCAATTCTAGCCTAGCATGGCATTTCTAGCCTAAATCAATTAATCATAACAAAACATGGCTATTCTAGCCCAACTCAATCAATCAAGGGTAAATATGGTAATTCTTACTTATTTATGCTATTTCCTAGCATGCTTCAAAACAATTTTAACTAGTATAATTCTAATCATATGCTCTTAAGCATAATTCTATGCATGTGCTCCTAAACATGATTCTAAATACAGAAATGAAAGTGGACATACCTCGACACGTTATTCCATCTTGCAAAACAAACAAGGATTAGAATAATTCATGATAATTCTAAACATGCTTCTAAACATTAAAATAAATCCTAGACATGCTTATTCTAAGCAAGAAAAAACCTAAACATGCTTAATTCTAGGCAAGAAAGATTAAAAAAGAAATAGAGGAAGGAGAGAGAATTGCTCTCAAGACGTACCCTTTCCAGGTTTAGAGCAACAGAATGACTAAAAACTTTTAACTAGAAAGACTCCTTGAATTCTCAAGTATACATTCAAGAGGGAGAAGAGAAAATTTTTGTGTGTGTTGAAAAGTGAGGAGAAAGGGGGTTTATGTAGTTAAGGGCTAGAATTGAGAAAGGAAGCAAAATCTAAAAAAGGAAGGATTTTTATAAAATTTATCGAAAATAATGGGGGGATAGCCGACCGACTGTGTGAGGACCACTGGCTGACAGTAGGACAATCGGCCGACTGTGTGAGGACCACTAGCTGACAGTAGGATCATGGGTAGACTGTGTGAGGACCATTGGCTGCCAGTAGGATCATGGGTGGACTGCTAGCCAGTGGTAGGATAGCCGACCGGCAATCCTACAACTATCGGCTAAATGTGTCCCACTAAACCCTTTGATTTTGCATTTTTTTCAATGTAGTCCCTTCTGACCTTCAGCCATTCGATCATGCATAACCGTTCGAGTTCAATTTTCATTCATGATCCATAAAATTCTATGAAAACTAGACATCTGTAGCTTCACAATGGTGTATGACTCATCATCAGATTCCTCCTAGATTAATTTTTGTGATTTTCAAAGTCATGTTTACTTCATTATCAAAACCTCAAAAATCAAGTGTCTCAAATATTCTTTCACTTCATTTGTGGTTTATTTTCATGTTTCATTTTTATTACTCATTAATGCTTATTAAAGTGTTATCTGTTTATTTGCATTTATGCACTATTTATTTTTATGTATTTTTATTGAAGAATTGTTGTAATCCTCACCTTTTCCCCCCATGTTTGAACAGAATTGTAATCCATTATCTTCCCTTTTTCTTTATATCATTTATAATCTATTTTGGACTGAAATCACCTCACATGATTAATCAAGATAAAATTAGCAAAGTGCATAAATAAAATGAACCAACATTAGTGGACTAAAATTACAAACATAGACATTATAATTCAGTATATCCTAGTAGAGTTTAGAGGACGAAGGCTCGTACCTAACTTTTTGAACCTATCTTTAAAAGGATAAGGGTAGTTTAGGTCCTAAGGCAAGAGATTGGATTGCCATCATCTATATTTTTCTCAAGAGAAACTTGGTGACGACTCCATTACATCTCAAAATTGCCTCCATGGCTTGTTTGTGTTCGCTTAAGTCTCAAAAGAGGTTCAACACAAGGTCATGGTCGCAATCACTTAGAGTGGGATGAAAGCCTCGCTCATACCTAGCAAAGATTTTTAGAACATTATATTATTTTATTTAGTGAAATGATTAATCTTACCTCATGCCTTGTTATATAATGGTTGTTTAGAACTAAGGTTGATTAAGAAACTTGCCCAAACATTAGGGATAGGGGTGTACAAAAAATCCGATCAGACCCGGCCTAATCGGGATTTTCAGGGTCTTCATTGGATTTGCCTTGTAAAAAACCCAAGTCAAGTTCAATTTGTTGAGTTATGTGTGATCGGGTTGGTATTTAGGCTTTTTGGTTGAAACCTGAAAAGCCCAACCTGATATATTAATTTTTTAAAAATTAAATTGTTCCACATGTCTTTATTTGATTAGTGAAAAATAATATTACGATGGATGTTGCCATACTAGATTAGTTATATAAATACATATTTTGCAACCATAATTCCCAAATCTAATTCCCAAAATCCAACTCTCTCTCCAACAACTCCTCCCCCAAGCTGCTCCAACTCTACTGCGCCATAGTTGTCACCTACCATCTCAGGCCATCGCCATTTCCTCATGTCTGATCTCATTCTATCGTAGGTCGTTAAGGGACAATGCTGAAGTACACAACAGAGTTACATTCAAAACTTTCTCAACTTCTTCGTAGTCACAAATAGCTTGATAGTTTCATTCATTAATCCGCATGCTGGCTCGAGTCCTTTTAGCAATTGGTAGCATTTTCACTTCGGTTTTATAAGATAAAGTGTCACTCTCGAGATAACAAACTTAGCCTACCTAGAAATATAACAAACTAAAGGTTAATTCTTTTATTTACTTTTTTTTTTCCTCCCTTGAGATAAAGTGTATGTGCTTTGTGAGCTTCCAACCAATCAACAAGGGAGCATTTCTAAATTAACATAGCTTAACTTTTGCTTGCTTTAGCTCATATATCCTTGATGATTAAAGTGCTCTGCTTGCTTTTATGAACTTTATGAATTAGCTACATTTCTTTAACCATCGGCAAATTGATTAATACTTATTAATGATAGTTATTGTTTTTTTGTTTTGGCTATAAATGGAGATGATATGTAAAATTTGAAAAAAAATTCAAAAAAATGGAAATATGTGTATATAAATTTGATATATATAAGAATTAAAAATGAATATATAAAAAATAAAATAAAGTTAAATCATCACTACACATAGAGAACTACATTGTTGCTTTTGCGATTTAAGTTTTCATTATGAATATTGAATTTCTAGCCCGCACAACCCGGTTAACCTAACCCGAACCGATGCTCCAGGTTATGCATTGGGTTCACAATTCCAGAAACCTGACCATGGGTTCAATTTTCATAACTCGATGAGTTATCATGTTGAGTCAGGTTTGACGAAAATTGACCCGACCTAACCCGTGAACACTCCTAATTGGGGATCTATGTATTTCACCCAAATCTTGGGGTTTTGTTGTGAAAAATCTACAAGTACATGAAATCATAAACAAAGTAATAAAGTGATGAATAAAGTATCATTCCCACAAAGATTGAGCCATTAACTACCAAGCCTACTCTAACTCTAATTTTATTTGAATAATGTTAAACTAGTGACAATTTGATAAGGAATTAACCAAAATAATAAATGAATTAAAATTGAATAAATAAAACAATGACAATGGTTTAGATTGTGAAAATTCCAATGTAATTAAACTCTAGGATGTCAGATTTCATCAAGATTAATCAATCCTAATTCTTTAATCCAATAAATCAATATTTATTCATTCCAACCATTTTCGCTAAAGTAATTGTTATTCTTTCTTAAGCAACAACAATGTATATTAATAAGCATGATTTACATCTCTATCAAACCTAATAACTTAGCAATACCCATTAAGCACATAAAATTAATAAAAGCTACATAAATCTCATAGATGTCTCTATCCTATGACAATTCATGGTATTTCAATCAAGGACAAATATAAGCATTACTTCTCAGTCTCAAATCATATCTCAAATCATTCAAAAGTTGGCGAAACATTCACAAGGATTAAGCACATCATTTAAATTCTCAACAAATTTAGAATCAATGTCAATATTGAGTTAAAAGAATTAAAATATCATAATCTAGCTGTGAGCACGACTTCCCTTCCACAGGCCAAACCACGAAGGTGGTGCCCAAAGGAGAGTTCGCATTTATGGAGTCACCACCCGGGATTAACCACGGAAAAAACTTGAGTAACGACAGTCTTATCTCTTGCTTCTAAATCCAAACTACTTTCACCCCTTCAAAGATGGGCTCAGAAAGTTAGGTACAGATCTTCGATCTACCCGAACAAAGTCTGGCCTTCATTAGGGTACACCAAGTCCAAGGTTTTAGATTGTAAACTATTGTCCATCTTGATCCTATTCCATTTTAAATGCACACGATCAATTTTATCTTCTTATTACATGTGGGGGAGACAGTTATAGACATTCATAGAAAGAGGAGAGGAGAATAGAGTACTAATATGGTCAAACAGGGGGAATGTGGGTTTAGGATTACAAACATTCTTTATAACGTAATAAAGTAAATGCATAAAAGTAAAACAATTTAAAACAAAGGAACAAAGGTTAGAGCACTTCCAATATTACTTCAACACCGCACAAATGTGCCATGAACTACAAGAGAGGGTCTACCATTGGAAAACGAGTCTTCCACTAATCAATGCGAATCTACCTATTTTCCAAGCATTCTCATGGCCACACATCCATTAATACTCCAAAGACAAAAAAACATCTGCCAAAATCATAATCAAATCACCAAACTTTACAAATGAATTCTTTGCCACCCCTTATGAGTCTACTCATCATTAATCTCAATTTTAATCATTAAAGATCATGTCATTGATGAACACTTAAAAATGTATGCTTAATAAGAGTTTAATTCATCATATTACATTAATAGTGTCACTAAATTTCTCAACTTAAGCATTTGTCTTTACATCTTTTGAATTAACTTCCTCTTAATTTCAGCTTTGATGTAGGTTCGGTAAAAGGGGTATAACTTTCTATTTATAATTTTAATGTTTTGGAAAGCTGATTAAATTATCTACAAGATTGTATTTCACAAGCATCATCAAATTCGGGCTCTTAGTGGAACAAAAATGGGCTTGAAGTGAACCCAATAGTAGTTTCAGCCTAGTTGACCATGCCTCAATATTTTGACTATATCTCTCAAGATACGTATCCAAATCATATGAATCAAGATGTTCTAGAAAGGTGAGAGAAATATCTACGACTTTCATGGAGACATGTGATTAAAATTCTCAATAATTCAATGTCAAAATTGGTGGTCAAAGTTGGTTCACCTAAATACCCCAATTGTCAAAGTTGGTGCATCTAATATTTGACAATTATTCCTTTGTAATTTGACAAGTTTGCCCCTAAATGTATCTATAAATAGAGGTGCCTTGTGACCCATTGGAGCATCTTAGCCTTGGTTGGGATCTCTTGTTATTGTGATTTTCTTTTTCTTGCAATTTGTTTTCTTTCTTTTATAATATCTTGCTAAATTATCTCTTGCTAAGTTGAAAGGGTCAAATCCTTGATATGAGAATAAGGATTTTCTAACCCTTGACATGTACTTAATAATCATAATCTTGTGTTGTTTATTTTATATGATTTATATTTATTTTCTTAATCAATCTTGACACCACTTGTAAAGTGGTGGTCTTGATCCATTGTAGACAATCCTTGACACATCAAATGCTTGGAACCTTTCTAGATGTCGTATGGTTCTTCCTTACCAACACAAGTGTAGTTAGGAACCTTGATTTGTTATAGACATATAGTGATTGGCACATTGGATGCTTGAACCCATTTACAAGAAGTGGCATAAATATTGGTAACGAAACAAATATAATTCATATAACTAAAAAGGCTACTTATCCTTATTCGATATATCAAAGGTGGATCCCCTAACCTTAGCTTTAATTGTTATTGTGTTAGTCCCTCTTACTTGTGTAATTTATTTATTCTTATTTATTATTTATGAAATTGTTCCTTCATTTGCTATGGTAGGTTTTACCTCCAATTTCTATGGATGGTTTAACCACCTTTTGTTAATATCGTATTGATTATTCATACTATATTTGCTTACCTTATAATTTGTAGCGCTAAAATCCCCTTCCTCGTGGATCGACCCCGATCTCACGGGTTTATTACTTCGACACTCCTATACTTGGGGGACAATCCTTTTTCGGATGTGTCAAGTTTTTGGCGTCGTTGCCGGGGAAGGTAAAAATTGGTGTGCAAAATTGTAAGTATTCTCTTTTCTTATTTTAGATCTTAATTTTTTTTACTTTGTCGTGTGTTCATCTTTTCTTCTCTTTTCTTTCCTCTTTCTTGCATGAAAATTTGGTCACAAACATCTAGTGGTAGACTTGTTAGAAAAACATCATCTTCCTTAGAAAACATGGCCGACAATCTAGTGGAAAGGTTCACGGATGAAGGGGACAACCGTTCCCAACAAAATGATCAAAACCAGCCAAGAACCCTCAGAGACTACATGAATCCGTTAAGGACTAGCGCACCATCTTGTGTAATTTCTCCTCCTGATCCAATCCATTTCAATTTCAAACCAAGTTTTGTTCGACTTTTCCCCACCTTTTATGGCCTTGATATGGAGAACCCATATTCACACTTAAAAATCTTTGAAGAGGTGTGTAACTACAGTGACCCAAATTGTAGCATAAACACCATTAGATTAAAGTTTTTTCCTTTTTTCTTAAAAGATAAAGCTAGAATATGGTTACAAAATTTGAGGTCAAATTCCATCAGTTCATGGGATGAGATGAAACAACAATTTTTTAAAAAATTTTTTCCTACCCATAGAACAAATTCTCTCAAAAGACAAATTTCCAATTTCACTCAAAAACAAGGGGAAACCCTTTACTAATGTTGGGATAGGTATAAAGAACTACTTAACACCTGTCCTCATCATGGTTTTGAAACTTGGAGAATAGTTACACACTTCTATGAAGGGTTAACACCTCAAGATAGGCAACTAGTGGAGTTAATGTGTAATGGAGAATTTGGAGATAAAGACCTTGAGGAAGCAATTGACTACCTAGATTCCTTGGCAGACAAGGCTCAAAATTGGGACACTACTGGCACCTATGAGGTACCAAGTAAGGCCCCAACCTCGACGTCCAATAGAGGCATTCACAACCTTAGGGAAGACCATGACCTTCAAGCCTAATATGCATCCCTAGCTAGAAAAGTCGAGGCTTTAGAAATGAAAAAGAGTGATCAATTGAATTCTATTCAAGAAATTGTCTATCACATTTGTAATGATATGACCATTCTACTGATGATTGCCCAACTTTGCCTGCCTTTAGGGAATGTCTCCATGAACAAGCCAATGCCTTGAACACTTTCAAAAGGCCAAATCACAATCCATATTCACAAACCTACAATCTCGATTGGAGAAATCATCCAAATTTTAGTTGAAAAAATGACAATCATGCACAATCTTCACAAGTCCCTTTTCAAACACGACAAAATCTTCAAAATTCTCATGATCATGCATATGCTCCTCCTCCTAGGAATAACCTTGAAGAAACATTACATTCATTCATTACAAAGCAAGGGACTTTCAATAGTCAAAATGCTCAAAAATTAGCAAATTTGTCAGACACTCTTACAAAATTTGTATCTACATTTAACATCCAAGAGAAAGGGAAATTTCCTTCTCAAACATTGCAAAACCCCAAAGATCAGTCTAACTCAAATGCAGGGAGTTCAAGTAACCATTATTTTGATCAAGCCAAATCAGTCAAGACTCTTCGCAATAGTAAGGTTGTTGAAAAACATATTCCTAACCCTTGTGAGAAAGAAGAAGAATCGATCTCTAAAGGGCAGGAAGAGGTTGCCAAACTAACACCTAGCGAAGAAGAAACCAAATCCTCATCGTGCCTCCATTTCCTGAAGCATTAACCACACAAAAGAAGCCAACTCACAATTCTGAAATCTTTGAAATTTTCAAATATGTGAAGGTCAACATTCCCTTGCTAGATGTGATCAAACAGGTACCTTCTCATGCAAAATTTTTGAAAGACTTATGCATTATGAAAAGGAAATTGAATGTGAAAAAGAAGGCCTTTCTAGCCGAGCAAGTAAGTGCTATTCTTCAAAACAATAATACAGTGAAATATAAGGATCCTACAATTTCATGTGTTATTGGAGACCATAAAATTGAACAAGCTTTACTTGATCTTGGTGCTAGTGTGAATTTGCTTCCATACTCGGTTTTTCAGAAACTCAATCTAGGTGAGTTAAAACCGACTTCTGTGACTCTTTTGCTTACTAAATGATCAATAAAAGTACCAAGAGGAGTACTAGAAGATTTGTTAGTTCAAGTTGATAAATTCATTTATCCAGTGGATTTTAACGTCTTGGACACACAACCAGTGGAAGTATGCAATTCAATTCCTGTTATTTTAGGGCGTCCATTTCTAGCTACCTCTAATGCTTTGATTAATTACAGTAATGGAGTCATGAAGCTATCATTTGGGAACATGACATTTGGAACTTAATGTTTTCAATATGTGCAAACAACCACATGAAAAAGATGATGAAATTGAGGAGGCTAATATGACTGAAACTATTGTGGAAGACCACATCCAAAAAGGGAGTTCTTCTGACCCTTTAGAAACTTGTTTAGAGAATTCATTAGAATCAAGTATGGAACTAGAGTCTGCTCTTTCTGATATATGTTCTTTACTGGATTATGCACAGGTGATGGAAAAAGGCTCAAAACCAAGATTCGAAGAATTGGAGCAAATGAATGAAAGCAAGGAAGATGAAGCTCCCAAGTTAGAACTGAAACCCTTACTTGAACGACTGAAATACGCATATCTTGGGGAGAATCAAACATATCCGATGGTAATTTCTTCATCTCTCACAAGCGAGCAACAAGGTAAGTTGATACACGTACTTAAAAAGCATAAAAATGCAATCGGATAGACTTTAAAGGACATAAAAGGCATTAAACCTTTGATTTTTACACATAGAATACATTTAGAAGAAAATGCCAAAACATCCCAACAACCTCAAAGGAGATTAAATCCCCACATGAAAGAGGTCATTAGGGCTGAAGTTCTCAAACAACTTGATGTGGGAAATATCTACCCTATTTATGATAGTAAATGGGTAAGCCCTACACAAGTAGTACATAAGAAATCTGGCATTACAGTAGTCAAAAATGAAAAGGGTGAATCATTGCCAACTCGAGTTTCATCTAGTTGGAGAATATGCATTGATTATAGAAAATTAAATGCTGTCACCAGAAAAGACCACTTTCCCTTTCCATTCCTTGACCAAATTCTAGAAACCGTAGCAGGGCACTCCTACTACTACTTTCTTGATGGATACTCAGGCTATTATCAAATTTCCATTGCACTCGAAGACCAAGAAAAGACCACATTCACGTGCCCCTTTGGCACTTTTGCATTTAGGAGAATGCCTTTTGGACTTTGTAATGCCCCAGCTACTTTTCAAAGATGCATGTTAAACATTTTTCGTGACATGGTTGAGCACTGTTTAGAAGTTTTCATGGATGATTTAACTATCATTGGAAACTCTTTTGATAATTGTCTTGAAAACCTAGAAAAAGTCCTAAAAAGGTGTGAAGAAAAAGGTCTTATTTTGAATTGGAAAAAATATCATTATATGGTCACTTGGAGAATTGTCTTAGGTCATGTGGTGTCTTCTAAAGGAATTGAAGTGGACAAAGCAAAAGTAGAATTAATTTCCCATTTGCCTCCACCAAAAACAGTCAAAGAGGTTCGTTCATTCTTAGGGCATGCTGGATTTTATAGGAGGTTCATAAGAAATTTCAGTGCTATATCTAAACCTCTTTGCAACCTCTTACTAAAAGACACTTCTTTTGAATGGACTCAAGAATGTCAAAATGCCTTTGATAAATTAATTGGACTTTTAACAACTGCTACAATTATGCAATCTCCTGATTGGTCCTTGCCTTTTGGATTGATGTGTGATGCAAGTGACTATGCCGTTGGTGCTGTCTTAGGACAAAGAAAAGAAGGTAAGCCATATGTGATATACTATGCAAGTAGGACTTTAAATGATGCACAAATGAATGACACAACAATTGAAAAAGAACTACTTGCAGTAGTATTTGCATTAGACAAATTCTGATCTTATTTAATTGGTTCTCCAACAATTGATTACACTGACCATGCAACTGTGAGATATTTAATGTCTAATCAGGATGCAAAACCTAGATTGATATAGTGGATCTTATTGCTCCA
Organism: Boswellia sacra; assembly: GCA_013180625.2. Classification (NCBI taxonomy): domain Eukaryota; kingdom Viridiplantae; phylum Streptophyta; class Magnoliopsida; order Sapindales; family Burseraceae; genus Boswellia; species Boswellia sacra. Next base: position 62,911 of record SNVD02008488.1, read on the forward strand.
AGAATTCAACATCACAATAAAGGATAAGAAAGGAGCTAAAAATGTCATTGCAGATCATCTTTCAAGACTAATGACACAAACATTAATTGAAACTTCATCTATCAATGATTCTTTTTCTGATGAATTTTTATTTTTTGTTGCTGCTATACCTTGGTTTGCTAACATTGTAAATTTTCTTGCAACAGGAAAAATGCCACCTCATTGGAATGCTCAAGACAAAAGAAAGTTTTTGACCGAGGTGAAAAATTTTTATTGGGATGACCCATATCTGTTCAAATATTGTCTGGATCAAATAATTAAAAGATGCATACCCGACAATGAGGTAAGTAGTGTCATTAATTTTTGTCATTCTGGAGCATGTGGAGGACATTTTTCATCTAAAAAAACAGCTGCTAAAATCTTGCAATATGGATTTTATTGGCCCACCTTATTTAAAGATGCACATGCATTTTACAAAACTGGTGAAAATTGTCAAAAATTGGGATCCATTTCAAAACAAAACATGATGCCTTTGAATCCCATTCTTGTTGTTGAAATCTTTGACTGTTGGGGTATTGATTTATAGGACCTTTTTCACCATCATTTGGTTTTGTGTACATTCTTGTTGCAGTAGACTATGTTTCAAAATAGATCGAGGCAATTCCATGTCGAAACAATGATCGCAAAACAGTTATCAAATTCTTCAAAGAGAATATCTTGTGTAGATTTGGAATTCCTCAAGCCATTATTAGTGATGGGGTACACATTTTTGTAACAAACCATTTGAAACTTTAATGCAGAAGTATGGAATAACCCATAAAATTTCTACACCTTATCACCCACAAACAAGTGGACAAGTTGAATTAGCTAATAGGGAGATAAAACAGATCTTAGAAAAAACGGTTAACCCAAATCGTAAAGATTGGTCTTTAAGACTTAATGATGCACTTTGGGCTTACCGAACTGCTTTTAAAACATCATTAGGAAATGTCTCCTTATAGATTAGTTTATGGAAAACCTTGTCACTTGCCTGTGAAAATTGAACATAAAGCTTATTGGGCCATTAAAACATTTAACACAAATTTGAATGATGCTTGCAAGTTACGTAAACTCCAACTGAGTGAACTTGAAGAAATCAGGAATGAGGCTTATGAAAATTCTAAAATCTACAAAGAAAAAATGAAGGTTTTTCATGACAAATTCATTGTTAGAACATCTTTTGAACCTTCACAAAATGTTCTTTTGTATGATTCAAGATTGCACTTGTTTCCTGGTAAACTTCAGTCTCGTTGGACTAGGCATTTCATTGTTAAAAATGTTTTCCCTCATAGAGCAGTTGAAATTGAGAACCCAAAGAATGGTAATGTGTTTAAAGTTAATGGACAATGGTTAAAACCATCCTTTGAAAATTTTGACCAAAATGAAGAGTCCATTGCTTTAATCGATCCCTTTTAAGGATTGATTTTTCCCGGTCAAGTGGCTGATACGGTACTCCGTGGCATCTAAAGTCGGTTTTTCAGTTCCCTAAAAACTGTTGCTCACCTTGCATTCATTTTCTTTTCTTCTCTCTCATTTTCTTCGCATGGACACCATTCTCTCAAATCTGCACAAACATTTTCCCTCCCTTCCTCAAAATGATTTGCTTAGAATTTACAAAGCTCACGCAGAAAGACTTAGGATATTGATGTGCAAGGGTATTCCTACTGATGTAAGATCGTTAATTGAAGCCAAGGTTCAATTTTCTTATGAGTTTTTAGATAATATTGTTTCTCACACACCAGGTTTAGGAAAAAGCTCTTACGCCAAAAAGCGAAGAGCGAAAAGGTTACAAGTTTGTCACAAATGTGCAAGATGGACTTGTAACCAGCGTTGCCACTCCTTGGGAGATTTGTCTAATAATCAAGAGGATAAAGTACAGTTCATCAAGAATGGACTGAGTAGGGAGTCTTTAGATGATATCCGATTGACTCTTGAGACGCATTCTTGTGGACTTATGCAGCGTGAAATTTTGAAATTGTGGACACAATTCCGAGATGAGCAGGAACGCTATATTCTTGGGAATCTGACTCAAAATGACCCTGTTTGCCAGTTTATAAGAAAACTGGATGGGAAGCATATCCCCAACTCATAGAAGGTGTTTAAGCCGTTTCTGGATGTAAAACCAGAGGAAGATGTGAGCCACAGTCACAACTACCTGTACATATGCATATGTGCCATCATTTTTGAATTTTAATGCCTTATAGCTGTCATTTTTGAATTTGCATCTTTTGTTTGAATTGTGTATTTATGGTGTCCTATTTCATCATCTTTTTTTGAATTTCTATGCATTATTGTCAAATTTTTCAACAAGCAATCGAGCTACCTATTTAGATGTCATCATTAGCATACCTTTTTGCATCCATAAATACCACATCTCTTGTTTTCCTCTTCATAGATAGTTAGAGAATTGCATAGACATGGATGGAACTTCAAAACGTTGAATCCAAAGGATATCTGTATTCTGTGGATCTCGATCGGGTAAAAGTGAAGAGTTTGTAGAAGTAGCAAATTATCTTGGTAAGCTACTGGCTGAAAGAAAGATTCATGTGGTTTATGGGGGAGGTAGCCTCGGGTTAATGGGTTGTGTGTCAACAGCTGCACTCGTAAAAGGCAGTCAAGTTTTAGGTATTATTCCTAAAGCTTTGACTGTAGAAAGCATCATTGCAAAAATAGTTGAGAAGGAGTTACAGGTCTCCTCTATGCATGAACGCATGGCATATATGCTTATCAATTCGGATGCCTTTATTGCTTTGCTAGGTGGCTTTGGTACTCTCGAAGGAATTTTTCAAATTGCCTCCTGGGCCCAACTAAATCTCCATCAAAAACCCATAGGTTTATTGAATGTTAAAAATTTCTTTGATCCTTTGATAAGTTTTGTTGATGCAGCTGTAGAACAGAATTTTATCCCTCATTTAGAACAGAATTTTATCCCTCATGAGTTACTTGACAAATTACAAGCAGTCGAGTATGAACTTGACTCAGCTATAACTAAAATTAATTAGTCAGGGGGACAAAACAAAAAATGCAAATTGGATCTGAATCTCCGTTTGTAATTTTTTTAGTGTCTTTTATTTTATTTTTAGCATTTTATTTTATGAGTCTTTTAGGTCGTCTCTCTTGAATAACAGAAGCTTCAGGTAATGTCTCCTATACTTTATCTCTCTACATTTAAACATTGAGGACAATGTTTCATTTGGTTGGGGGGGGAAGGATAGTAGACATAAGTGTGTCTTGAATTTTCTTTTTCTTGAAAAAAAAACGAGTTAGTAATTAGACTCAAAGTGCGGTGTAAGGAGTTCAAATCCTCTTGAGACGCATTATAGGTCAGGAATGGTAAAGTATGGAGGGCCAGTTTGAACTCTTGAAGCACACTCCAACCAATTTGTCATTTTGTTTTGATTTTGTATTTTTGAAGACTCATTTTAGCTAACTTGATATTATTTAGTTTTAATTTTTGAATTTTATAACAAGGAGGTCTTATTCATTTCACTTTGAATTATTCAAATCGATGAACTCTTGCAACCTTATCATTCAATAAACCTTGTGCTTATGTACTCGTTAAGCAAGTGTTCATGAACCTTTCTTCACACACACACATACCTTGATGCATGATTGTAGGTGGCGAAATGAAATGTTGTAATATTTAAGTTCTTTTGTTTTGTTTAGGATAACAACAAAAGGAAGGGGAAAGTTAAAAGAAAAAGAAAAAAAAGAGAAAAGAGTGATCGTGGATAAGTTTGGTCTTGTAGCCTCCTTAATTCGAGCAATTAAGCCCGAGGGGCACCTTAACACCTAATACCCTAAGACCAACTGGTTTGGGAGTTATTGGCCCAAAGCTCATTACATGGATTAATGAGAAAGCTTAATGGGATTGAACATTGCACTATCCACAAGTTTCTAAACAAGAATGAAGCATCGGCAACTCGAGTCGTTAAGCTCCTAGGGGTGTCTTAACACCTAATGCCCTAAGGCCAACTCGTCTGGGAGTCATTAGCCTAAGGCTCGCTACATGGGTTAAAGATGCATTCTTTCAGAAAAAAAGAGAGAAAAAAAGGAAGAAAAATTATACATATACAAAATAATGATGAATAAATACCCTCTGCCTAAGGTTGTTAGCCTTAACAAATATTAGAACTGATAAGGCTTCTTTCTAATAAGCCCCATAGTTATGTGTCAATTGAGCACAAAAAACGAAGGTTTGTTAATATCTTGAATGAAGGGTACATGAGTCATTTAAAAAAAATCGATTGAGAGTTTGTTTATTTGGATAAAATCAAGGAGAGTGCAATAATAACCACCTTGGATGTAAAATTCTATAAATCACTTCTAAATAATAACGCTTTAATTGCTAGGGACTAGCAATAAGCTGGTTGGGGGGTGTGATGAACACTTAAATATGTATGCATAATAAGAGTTTAATTCATCATATTACATTAATAGTATCATTAAATTCCTCAACTTAAGCATATTTGTAGTCTTTACATCTTATAAATTAACTTTCTCTTAATTTTAGCTTTGATGTAGGTTTGGTAAAATGGGCATAACTTTCTATTTATAGATCAGAATGGTGCAAATCTTGATGTTTTAGAAAGCTGATTAAATTATCTACAAGATTATATTTCACAAGAATCATCAAATTCAGGCTCTTAGTAGACCAAAAATGGGCTTGAAATGAGCCCATCTGTAGTTTCGACCTAGCCTGACCATGCCTTAGTATTTTGACGATATTTCTCAAGATACGTATCCAAATCGTATGAATCAAGATGTTCTAGAAATCTGAGAGAAATATCTACGACTTTCATGAAGACATGTGATTAAAATTCTCAATAATTCAATGTCAAAATCAGTGGTCAAAGTTGGTTCACCTAATTACCCCAATTATCAAAGTTGGTGCATCTAATATTTTATAATTATTCCTTTGTAATTTGACAAGTTTGCCCCTGAATGTATCTATAAATAGAGGTGCCTTGTGACCCATTAGGCATCTTAGCCTTGGCTGAGATCTCTTGTTATTGTGATTTTCTCTCTTGTTTTTTAATGTTATTAATGAATTTTCTTTTTCTTGCAATTTGTTTTCTCTCTTTTATAATGTCTTGATAAATTATCTCTTGCTAAGGTGAAATGGTGAAACCCTTGATATGAGAATAAGGATTTTCTAACCCTTGACATGTACTTAATAATCATAATCTTGTGTTGTTTATTTTATATGATTTATATTTTTTTTCTTAATCAATCTTGACACCACTCGTAAAGTGGAGGTCTTGATCCATTGTAGACAATCCTTGGTACATCAAATGCTTGGATCCTTTCTAGATGTCGTATGGTTGTTCCTTACCGACACAAGTCTAGTTAGGAACCTTGATTTATTGTAGACATATAGTGATATTGGATGCTTAAACCCATTTACCTACAAGAAAAAAGTTAATATTTGACTGTTTTTAGCCGTCAAATATGATAATATTTGACGGTTATTGCGTGTCATATATGTCACCATCAAATATGATAATAGTTGACCGTTGGTCAAACAGTCAAATATTAACTATAACATATTTGACTCTTACGAAATAGTCAATTTTTATACCTTTGAAATTCAAATTTTTAGCATTATTTGACGGTTTATGGAATAAATATTTGACATAAACCGTCAAATATGTCAAAAGTAACGGTCAAAATTTTTAAATTATTGTTAATAATATTTGACAGTAACTGTCAAATATTCTGAACGTAACGGTCAAAATTTTTACATATTTGATTGTTTTTAACCGTCAAGTATGTCAGCATATAGTAATATTTGACTCTTTTTCGACAGACTTCTTAATACTTGACCGTTTGGGTACTGTCAAATATGACAAAATTTTTACATATTTGATTGTCCGTCAAGTATGTTAACATAGTAATATTTGACTCTTTTCTAACAGACAAATATTGTTTGGAAATAAAATTCTTAATACTTGACCGTTTAGATACTGTCAAGTATGAGAAAATTTTTTTGCTTATATTTGACTCTCTTTGGCAGACAAATATTTGTGATCATATTTGACAGTCAAATATTTGACTGTTTGTCCGTTTTTTGTGCAGAACTCATATTTGACTGTTTGTTAATGTCAAATATTACAGAATTTTTAACTCATATTTGACTGTTTATTAAATGATACTGTCAAATACCACATTCATTTAGCCCATATTTGACGGTTTATTATGGTCAAGTTTTTGAAAATGGTATTGAATATTACATATTCGTTTGGCCCATATTTGAACCGTCAAGTATGAATATATATATATATATATATATATATATATATTTATAAATATTTTATAAATATTTTTCAAAAAAATTATTTATATTATATATTCTTTCTTGAAAACATAATACAAATAGAATTGGTTGAATGGTTAAAACACTATTATTGAACTCGATTCTATTTGTTTACAGTTGATAGACATCAATTTCATAAATTTAATTAACTAGAACAAAAAAAAAAGTGTCTAGGCTAAAACCTTGTAACCCAGATAAGACTTGCTCAATTCTTCCTTCCGATCATTGAGATACTTCAATTGCTCCTCATACTTCCCAATGAGTAAGCCATATTTACATATACCATCACTAATTTCCTTAAAAAAACCAAACAAAAAAGAAACAGTTCAATACATGAACAGCTTTGGTATCAATTTCCAAATAAATAATACACATTTGGCAACAACAACTTAGAGAGGCAGTGATGTTGACTACCACTAATGGAGCAGTACAACATCGAGGTACTTGTTATTGACATAACCTGATATTATAACCACCAATTAAATGGCATAACATGCAAATAGTTCAAACAACAAAAAACAACAGCAAAGCACACAAACCCCTGATACAACTCTCAGCTCCCTTTTTTCAGTTTCAAACTCGTGCTTGAAAACCACTTCACGATCATATAAAACTGAGAGTGATACTGCAGGGGGGAAATAGATAAAATGAGATCCCATTTACGTTCATTAAATTGAGATTTGTTAAATTGACATAATCGCTAAGAAGTGCCAATGCCTTAGAAAAGCAACTGAGCAAGAGAAACAACTAAAGTCACACACAATGTTCCAAGCAGCAAATCAAAGAAAATTAAAATGAAAAAAGAGAAAAAAATTTACTCACAGGATCGCAATCATTCTTAGTACCACAATTGACAATGCCAACTCCTAGTATTGCTTCGGCAATTACATGATTGTCACTGCTGTGGAAATACTTATCAATTTGGGCAAGCCCAGAATCAACATCCCATTGTAAAATCATGCCCTATTACAAGAAATATCGATCAGAATCTTATACAGAAATTGATAAAATAATAAATAAGAAGAGTATGAAAAGTTCTTCATACCAAACTAGCTGCAGCACTCATCTTCCCGTGTTCTTTATTTTTAAAAAGCCAGTTTCCTGAAGAGCTACCACTTGAAGCATCTGATGGAACTGTCATTAACTTATCCTACAACATAAAATAGAAACTGATATCAATAAAATGCAAGCCCATACACTATTTTGCACTAATAAATTTCAAACATCATACCTGACCAAAACCTGCATTTACAAATGCATTCACAAATGTAACAACCAAGTACTGCCTGACAGAATCAACACTTGCCCCAACACTAGCCCGCCCATCAAGCAAGTGTGCCTGACAAGATTCAAGAAAATATTTTGAAAGAAATACTTCAACTTTAATTATAAATGGTCCACTTGAGGTGTAGCTCAAATATCTATAGGCAACCAGCATACACCACAACCAAATCACTTTATGCTAGAAATATGAACTAAATTATGGACACATTGTAAAAAGACATCTCAACAACAAGTTTTTCACCAATCAGAGATTATAAAATTGCATAAACCAGTATACTGCTAGTAACCAAAGCATCTAAAATTGAAACTGTTGAGCAAAAAAAGGCTCACAATGCAGCAAATCATATAAACTTTCTAGTTTACCTAAGAAAAACCTCATTGGAAAGATCTTTATCGATTATGCACAATTTTTTGTCAATCCTCCCATAACAGAAGAATAATCAGTACCATCATATCTGACTCTAACAGCAAGTCTAACTACAATGACTATTCACTACACTAATTTTCATTATAAAAATAAACTTTTAATACTTTTAAAAGTTAAGGGCAATAAAGGAACCATGATAGAGAGCGGAATCTAGGATCAGGAGTGAACTTTAAGAATGATTTGGGGATTCCTCGGCCTTGAAAAATAATAATGATAATAATAAGGGTCCCAAGAGCCACATCCACTTCCAAACCTTGTAAATATCTTCAGGAGACTTGGGCTCTATAACCTCAATATCACGTGCAAGAGTAAGATAACCTTCACTGAACCTGTTGTTGTTGATTATGTCTTGCAGTGCATATCTTTGTTCATCATCAGCAAACATATCATCGTCAAGCTCAAATGAGACACCCTACATGAAAACAGCAGACAGTAAACAAGGTGGACAAAGTATCATCAATTTCCTACTCTAGATGTTTTGACGTCATATTGTTAACTAAAAAGATCAAAAATAATAAATAACAATCATAGAATAAAATTAAATATTATCAACAACTTCCATATATTAACAAAGGAACAGTTCAAACTGCCACTGCGTATTTACCTAACCAAATGCGCTTTACATCACAGCAATCTATTTCCAAAAGGATAGCATTAAACTACAAGAATTTACCCTCATCCCCGAAGGAAGATAACACCAGTAGGAAAGGTATTTTAAGGTAATACTCTCAATAAAAATTTAACCATCAGAAATTCCAAAACTGCATACAAACTCATTCATTCAACTTCAACTAAGTCCACTACTTAGGACTGAAACTGAAGTCTCTCATATTTTACATATATATGTGTATATATATATATATATACATATATATATATATATATTTTACATATATATGTGTATATATATATATATATACATATATATATATATATATATATATATATATATATGAAAGGAAAACCTTGAAAGACTCAGTACTTTCACAAATTGAAAAATATATCAATCCTTTAGATTTATATAAGTCTTGACCAAAAGAAACCACCTTCAGAAACACTTAAAGCAGGGTTTCATTGTAAATATATACTAGTAGAATACCAAATCCACAAACAAACTCATCAGTCCTGTGAACAGATTAATAGCATCTAGTTGCTTCACATTAGCCAACAAAGAAAGAAGAGTCACTCAACATAAATCAAGCTTGGAACATCCAAGTGACAACCCACCGGGTTGAATAAACATGGCTAATTGGATATGAACCATGAGCTTATGAAAGAATATTTACAAAAGCTTTCAGACCTGAACCATCAAATGGTGGAATTTAAAGGTTCATTACGAGAAGACAATTCAATGTTAAACAAAAAAAATTAAACACAAAAAATGCAAAAGAGTTGAAATATTACCCGAGGAAAGAAATGAATTAGACAATTAACAATCCACAAGAGTCTTTAATAATCTTTTGCATGTCTATGTTTCTTTGACTTCTTAATTCGGTGGTCATTGGTCAAGGAAGATCCTCCCTTAAAAAATTGTTTCATTGCCCTCCATCTCTGTTTCCACCAAACCTTCCCTCCTCTTCCTATTACTCCTACAGAATCATTTAACAGTAAAATTAGAGCTATAGATGGATATATTACGATTGAGGTCTTTAAATAAAACTTCGTTGAAGTTCTAAGAGTCCAAGATCAATTTAAAACCTATCACTTGAAACATCTCCAGATTTTTTATCCAACCAATGGATATTGCCTGTACGAGCTGGTAATAAGGAACCAGAAATGTGCAGTATTTCCTCATCAAAACTGCAAAGATTAATCATCGTAAAAGATTAGACAACACTAAGCTTCAGATACGAAACATACTCACTCGATTAAACCAAATAATAATAGTAAAAAAAGTACTTCATGAAAATTGCATTATTAAAAGTAAAATGAATAATTCAGTAAAATAATGTCAACTCTTGACTAAAAACCGTATCATGGTTCCAACCTTTATCACATGCTGCTTGTGGGATCTGCTAGTAAAAACTTCTTCACCATGTTTCTACGCAAGTAAAAAGAAAAAATCAATACTATAGAAGAGCATATGATATGAAAATATAAAAAAAGATGGTAAGTGGGACGTACAATTCTATAGTTGAACTCTTCTCGTATGTCTTCATCTATTATAATGGCAGATGAAAATCCGAGAACAATGACATGAATGGATTCTTGAGTAAGCTTCACCACTTTCCCTTCTAAAAGTGGAACATTATTAGCAAACAAATAAACGTGATATGCATTCTTTTGCCCCACTTAAATCCAACTTAATAAAAGATGATAAGCGTTGACAGTAAGTAAATTAGTGAACATAATTCTCTATTCATGAAATAAAAGCCCTTGTCTATATGAATAATGAACATTTAGAATGTGAATTATCACGACCCCAAAAAAAAAATCTACCTAAGAGCATATTTGGCTTGGGAGGGGAAAGTAAGAGCTTTGCTTTTAGCCTCACATCAAAATACAGATGAATACCAGAAAGAATTTTTGCATTTTCATCCAAAATGTTCACATCATAAGCCATTTTTAGCACATAAATGATAGGTGTCAATTTATGTATTACTTTTATATCAATTCGTCCATGTTTCTTTGCTATATTCCTTGGTATTTTTATGTTTTTGTGTGGTTTTGTTGTTTGTAGGAGTTTTGGAGCAACTTGCACAAAATGGAGTAAAACCCTTCATTTTCACCTCTGCTAGTCAGTGATCTTCTCGGATTTAATTGTATTGATATACACTGAACCCGATGACATGTTATATACCGTTGGAAAGCTCTCGAAGTCTATTTTCTGGAGAAATTTACGGTTTATAAATCCATTCAGTGTACCAAAAGTTGTAATCAAAACAGTGTGAGATATATAGAAATATAATTCCACAAGCCACTGTAGCATGTATAATACGGGGCACTGTAGCAAGTCACTGTAGCAGAGTATTTAAACACATTTTAGGGTTTTATTTTCAAAACTTGAAGAGGGGAGAACGTGGTGGAGGCTTCAGCTCTGGAATTCTTTCATCTCTTGGAGTTCTGAAGGAGAAAGGAAGCTTGGAAAGAGGAAGAACTACAATCCAAAGAGAATTACATCAAATTTGTTAAGTTTTTCCCTTCTCTTTCATTTTCTGGAATGTCTCCATGTTGTATTGTATTTACCACTTTCTTAAACATGTGTAACTGAATCTGAATTGGTTGAGGGTGATTTCAAAGCCCCTGATATGGTTTTTGTAAGTTTGATTGTGCAAGAAGTTGTTATCCAATTCTCTAATTGAAGTTGCTTGTATTTTCCTATATCTAATGCTTATGATTGCTTGCTGATTGTATTTGGAATGGCCAACTGAATATAATCTGGTTGTTCTCTATTGCTAGAGTAGAAATCTTGATCCGTAATTGTCTTGAATTTCTAATCCTTAGTAACAAAATTGTGATCAGAGATTGCAATTGGAGAATACAACCTAAGTTAATAATCCGAGCTTGTGTGTTTATTGCTTAGATCAACCTATTTTTCTTATCGTAATGCATCCATTGAATTAAATTTAGAGAGCTTGTTCTAGGTTGTTTAATGGATAGATATTAAATAAAGAGCCTATTTTGTTTAACAACAAAGTAAGGAAAGATTGGGATAACAGAGCTTGTTGTTATCTACAGTTGATAATTTCAATGGTGTAATTGGATGACAATTCTATGATTAATTAGCAAATCTATATCTTGTGGCAGAGAAGGATCCCTTAACCAGGTTTCTCTCATTGAGTTTTCACTCAAATTAACTTTCTGTTTTGTTATTCTTTACTTACATTAATATTTTATCTAGTTAATCAATCAACAAAACCCCCCTCATTTAGTTTATTGTTGCTTTCGAATAACAAATTCAATTAGAATCAATCCTCGTGGGAACGATATCTTACTCATCACTTTATTACTTGTGCGACTAGTATACTTGCTAGTTTCGAACGCATCAAGTTTTTGGCGCCGTTGTCGGGGATTGATTTTCTAATCGATTTGTTATTTTGTTTTCATTGTTGATTCGTAATTTTTTTTTTGTTTTCTTCTCTGATTGTTTGTGTTTAGGAGACATGGCAGTAAACTTTCAACAATTTAGTAGCCGATTTGAGCCGCAGTTACATTGGAGTGTAAATGAGGTAAGCACTCAGAACATTGACCAACAACTTTCTGAGCTAACTTCTCTTGTGGAAAACATGGCTGTAAGAGATATGCAGAAATCTTATGCATGTGACGTATATTCTACCATGGAGCATCCAATCGACATGTATCCAACTTTACAAGAAAAATATATGGAACAAGCCAATGCCATGGATGGATTTCCAGGACAAACAAGGCAATGGTATGATCCCTTCTCGAACACTTATAATGCTGGATGGGGAGATCATCCTAATTTTAATTACTGGAATCATCAACCAATCGCCCCAAATGCCATACCAAATCGGACGCAAGGTTTTAATCAACCTAGAGTGCAGCAACCATTTCAAATGCAACCACCAACAATGCCACAACCAACACCACAACCAACTCCAGAAAACTCAGGTATGTCACTCCAGGATATTGTTAATGAACTTGCCACTAACACAATGCAATTCCAGCAGGAAACTGGGGCAAGTATCCAGAACCTGGAAAATCAAATGGGACAATTGGCTACTAGCATGAGCAAATTTGAGGGCCAATGCTCAGAAAAATTATCTTCTCAAATGATGATCAATCCAAGAGAGAATGCTTGTGCGATAACTTTGCGAAGTGAAGAGCAAATTCTAAGTGGAGAACAATTGGAAATGGGGGCAAGTATCCAAAACCTGGCAAAGAAATCACAAACTAATAAAGGAGATGACATCACATCCACCATGAACAAAACATTGATTTCTCAGGTAAATCCTATAACTCCCATTCCTTCATATGTTTCTCCTCCACTTTTTTTCTAGTAGATTTGCAAAAACGAAGGAGGAACAAGAACAAGAAATCCTGGAAACTTCTCACAAAATTGAGGTAAATATACCACTTCTGGATGCTACCGAGCAAGTACCTCATTATACAAAATGTCTCAAGGAGTTATGCACCAGCAAAAGAAAGTTAAAAAGAACTTAGAAAGTAAGTGTGGGGGAAGATGTTTCAGCTGTATTGCAAAGGAAAATTCCTCCAATGTGCAAAGATCCGGTACGTTCACCATGCCATGCACCATTGGTAAAACCAAGTTTGAAAGAGTTATGTTAGATTTAGAAGCATCTATTAACATCATACCATATTCTATTTATGCTTCTTTAAATCTTGGACCTTTTGCGGAAATTGGTATTACCATTCAAATTGCTGATTGTTTAATGCATATACCAAAAGAGTTGTGGAAGATGTGCTTGTGCAGGTGAATCAATTGGTTTTTCTAGCAGACTTCTATGTCCTTAAAATAGAGGATGAGACATCTCCTAATCCAACACCGATTCTTTTAGGGAGGCCATTCTCGAAAACTGTTAGAATCAAGATTGATGTTCATTATGGCACTTTGACCATAGAGTTTGATGGCAAGGTGATATGTTTTAATATTTTTGAGGAAATGAGGTACTCTAATGACTTACATTCTGTTTTTGCAGTTGACTTTATTGATTATTTGCCACAACAATACTTTTTGAGTTAACTCCAGATGGATTTGGATGTTAGCTAGTTAGTGATCATATAGGACAGAAATTCCAATGAGTCAGGATTTTGAATACAAGTGTCCAAAGAAATGGAGGAAGTTGGGCAAGCTTAGATGAGACCATAGCCTAACCAATAGGTTGCTGTTCGTACATTCTAATTAACTTTATCTAATGAGAAAACTTCTTCCTCTGTTATGAAAGCCAATACCTTGGAGCTTAGTCACTGCCAGATCATTTGAATCATAGGATTCTTGGGTTAGAATGATACTTTGCCTTACAATGGAAATGGGCCTTGCACAAGACAAGAAAGAACGCGTCCAATACTTATAGATCACAAAATACTATTGGGTGGACGAATTTTTGCTAACATCCAAGGCCCAGCCATATGCATGCACCAATTCTTGTTGACAGAAGACCAAGCCCACTAGAGAAGCACAGCGGAATTGGATCCTCCCATGATGGAACCAACGTCGGGCTGAGGACGTTAAACCAAGCCCTTATTGGGAGGCAACCCAATGTTTTTGCAAAATAAATTAAAAAAAAGAAAAGAAAAATAAAATAAGGTAATAATGATCGATTTTTTGTGTCTCGAGAATATTCCTTTTGTAGGCCATCAAATTTATCAGGTTTTATCTCTCTTTGACATCTGTCTTATTTGTTTTTTTTGTTTTTACTTGTTTTTTTTTACTTTTGTTTGTTATTGTGTTGTAATCTCTTTTATGTGTCTTTAGTTTTGTTTCTGTTTTTTTTCTCTTTTCCTTCCTTGTGTTTAATTTGATTATTTCGTACTTCGAATTCATTTGTGCAACAGCTTGAGGAAACATCCAAAGGGGAGCTGAAACCATTACCCGAAGGTTTGAAACGTGCATATCTGGGAGAAGAACAAACTCAATCGCATTATCGGTAATATCTCTCCTTTTCTTCTCTTCAATGGATGCTGATATCTTTCTATCGAACCTTCGTAAATATTTCCCTTCACTTCCTCAAAATGCTGTGTTTAAAATTTATAAAGTACGGATGACTAGACTTTGGGTATTGATGCTCTAAAATCTGCCTGCGGATATCCGATGGCTTATCGAAGCCAAGGTGAGATTGTCCGGTGAGCCGGACATTAATCTCGCAAAATACATGCCTGTCTAGGAAAGAGCTACTACGCCAAGAGGCGAAGAGCGAAAAGGTTACAAGTATGTTATAAATGTGCTAGATGGAATTGTAACCAGACTTGTCGTTCATTAGGTTTTGCGTCCAGGAATAGAGAAGATTAACTTTCCTTTATTAAGAATGGTTTGAGTAATGAGTCGCTGGATAATGTTTTGTTAACTCTCGAGTCACATTCTTGTGGACTTGTTTAGCGTGAATTGCTTAATCTATGGACACAATTTCGTGATGAATTGCAGTGTTATAGTCTAGGGAATCTGACTAAAAACGACCCTGTTTGCCAGTTTATAAGAAAACTGGTGGGAAGCAAATCCCCGACTCATAGAAGGCGTTTCAGCCGTTACTGGACGTAAAACCAGAGGAAGATGTGAGCCACAATCACAACTACTTGTATATTTGAATGTGTGTTGTTGTTGTAGACTTTTTTTCTTGTTTCGTTTGATCTGATTATCAATGTTGTTTTTGTGTTGTTGTTGTTTGTTGATTTTGTTTGTTTTAATTTCAAGTTTTCTTTTTTGACAAACCATATGACTACCCTATGGCATAAGTACACGTGGGAGACAAGTGTGGAGGTTTTGTCAACCTCCACCGAAAGTGTATCTCTATTTTTTATGCTTCACGTGGGAGACACGTGTGGGGGTTTTGTCAACCCCGCCGAAAGTGTATCTCCATTTTCCATGCTTCACGTGGGAGACAAGTGTGTAGGTTTTGTCAAACCTCGCCGAAGCATATCTCATTTTTTCAAATCTTGGGGCGATAAATCTGCATCGAGCAACCCCCACCGAAAGTATGTCCCCATGTGTCAAAATTGAGAGTTTTATGGGTGTATATATACATTCTGCATATTTTCATATGTCCTTCCATAACCTGTCTTGCAATTGAAAAGCATAATATCTAACGTGTCTTACACAAGATTAGAGCACTTGTAGAAATGGAGAAAACACCAATTCGGCGATTCCGCAATATATGCGTATTTTACGAATCGCAATTTGGTAAAGATGGAGAGTTTACCACAGCAGCTCTTGATCTTGGTAGGACATTAGCTGCGAGGGGTATTCATTTGATTTATGGAGGGGGTAGTCTTGGGTTAATGGGGTGTGTGTCAACAGCTGCATCCCTAGGAGGGAGCAAAGTACTCGGCATTATCCCTAAACCATTAGCTGTACGAGATATCGTAGGCAACACAATCGGGGAAGAGTTACAGGTCTCTAGTATGCATGAGCGTATTTCACATATGGTTGTTAAGTTCGATGCATTTATAGCTTTGCCGGGTGGTTATGGTACATTAGAGGAGATATTTCAAATCACCTCTTGGGCACAGCTAAACATCCATCGGAAACCCATTGGTTTTTTAAATGTCAATAATTTTTTTGATGGTTTGTTGTCTTTTCTTGATCAAGCTGTAGAAAAAAATTTCATCTCACCGTCAACGAGGCAAATCCTGGTTACAGCTTCAACTGCAGGGGAGTTAATTAATAAACTCCAAGAATTCGTCTATTCGCCTGATCCAACAACGGCTCGGATAAATTGGTTTGGAGAAGGCAACAAAAAGCGTCAATTGGATTTAAACCCTCCATCTGTATCTCTATTTTTGTGGTTTGCTTCGTTTTTGTTTGCTTTCTTTTTGAGGTGTGGGTTTTATTTGAGATTTTTTCCCCATGTCATTTCTTTTGAGTTTTTTTTTTTCAGGATTATTTTTTTCACCCAGGTAATATTTTCTAATCTCGGTTTTTAGAGTGGTGGCTTAAAAAGTTCAAGTTCTCTTGAAACGCATTCTGGATCTCTTCAATCCATAATGGCTGAATAGGAGGCTAACTTCTAAACTTTTAGACCCATTCTAACTAACTTGTTTTTGTTTGCTGACTTGTTGAACTTTGTTATTTTATGAGTAGTTTAGTTTTACGTAATTTAGAGTTGTTATGTGTTTTTATCTTTATCAGTTTTGATTTAAAAAAAAAAAAAATTGTGGAAAAATCTGAGAATGGCAGAATATGGGGTTTCTTTAACCCTTGAAACGCATTCTCTCTAAATAAATCTGTAGTTTGTTTAGTTCGTGTTATTCGAAGTGTCTTGTTTCTTGTTTTGTTCTTTCATAATAAAGGTATATAGGCTGGAAACCTTAAGTCTGCGGCTACTGGTCCTAAGGATTGTTGAAATATACAATCTTGACTCAGGTGTAACAATGCCACGTACCTCTTTTCTTGCATTTTGTGGGTCGATGATAAGATAATGATTGAATTAAGAATAACTCTTGGAAAATGATAAATGATGCATGAATTTGTGTGCTTGAAATGTTTATTGGTTTCGCTTTGCTTTTGATTCCTTGCGCAACATTGAGCACTGAGCTATTATCACTGAGTTATTTGTTCACTTAGAGAAAGTTTATGTAATTTAAATGTTTCTCAGATTTCAATGAATTCTAGAACTTGTTTGATGGTCACTCGAGGCGAAATCCTAGACTGTGCAACATTGGGGAAATGATTTAGGCCATCTTTGGACCGTTTGAGCCTTAATAGCCAACCTTGACTGAAATTGATCCCTAGTTACCCCTTTGAGCCTTTGTAAGCCTTTTTCTTTGTTAACTCACTAAAAGATTTCCTAACCTCAAATGAATTTATTCCAAACAGTTTATCCCTTACCTATGAGCATGTAGATCATTCACAATTAAATTCTGAGCTATGTTCTGGTTTTGGGAAGTTAGAGGAGGTTGGGATGTGTCATGAGCAATACAAGTGAGTTCTATTGTGTTTAAAAAAAAAAAACAGAAAAAAAACCAATCTGTACTTATCGTCCACGTACTTACACATTGAGGACAATGTGTTGTTTAAGTGTGGGGGAGGGGAAGTGTAATAAAAAAAAAAAAGAAAAAAAAAGAGAACAAAAGAAGAAGAATAAGAGATCTATACCCTTAAGTGTTCTTAAAAAGAATGAAACAACAAAGTGTGGGGGTGTAGTTTTCTTTTGTTTTCTGCAAAAAAAAAAAAAAAAGATTGAGTGTTCTAAATAAGTTTGGGGGAGTAACCTGGTGAATTGAAATGAAGTTGTGTTATAGGGTTGAGCTCTACATAGTCTTGAATGATTTATGTGTTTGTGGGTGATTTGAGCCAAATTATTATCCTTTATCATACCTTCACCCAAGCCAAACGTTACAAGCTTAATAAGTCCTACTTGATCCTTGGTGTTGTGCATGTCTACATTAGTGGAGAGTGACTTAAAAAGCAGGCCTATGGAGTTCATTTATACACACATCTTCACTATTAAATATGATTCATTTTTATGCATAAACTCATCCGGGTTACAAGTGATTAGGTGAGAATGGCTCTACACACACACACTTGAGGAATTGAAGTGAAGCGAAACTAATCTTTGAGATAAATTCTTGATCAAGTGCATTATTTTGAAGTTTTCCTTGGGTTATAATTAAGTACAATCTTTGAGGCCTATTTGCAAGATGAAGCATTTGTGTGTTTTAATTTTTTTTGATTCTGTTTCGGTTTAGTTTTATTTCATATTGTCGTAGTTGCTCGAGGACTAGCAAAGTCTAAGTGTGGGGGAATTTGATAAGTGTCTATTTATATATCATTTTCATATCAATTCGTCCATGTTTCTTTGCTATATTCCTTGGTATTTTTATGTTTTTGTGTGTTTTGATGTTTGTAGGAGTTTTGGAGCAACTTGCACAAAAATGGAGTAAAACCCTTCATTTTCACCTCTGCTAGTCAACCATTTCTCGGATTTAATTGTATTGATATACAATGAACCCGATGACATATTATATACCGTTGGAAAGCTCTCGAAGTCTATTTTCTGGAGAAATTTACGGTTTATAAATCCATTCAGTGTACCAAAAGTTGTAATCAAAACAGTGTGAGAAGTATAGAAATGTAATTCCACAAATCACTGTAGCATGTATAATACGGGACACTGTAGCAGGTTACTGTAGCAGAGTATTTAAACACATTTTAGGGTTTTATTCTCATAACTTGAAGAGGGGAAAACGTGGGAGGAGGCTGCATTTCTGGATTTCTCTCATCCCTTGGAGTTCTTGAAGGAGAAAGAAGATTTTGAAAGAGGAGGAACTACAATTCCAAGAAGATTCATCTACAAAGAAGATTTTCAAAGAATTTGCTAAGTTCTTTCTTTCCTTTTCAGTTCTGGAATTTCTCTGTATTGTATTTGTTATTCTGATTGAATATGTGTAACTAAATCTGAATTGGTTGAGGGTGATTTCAAAGCCCTTGATATGGATTTTGTGAGTTGATTGTGTAAGAAATTGTTATCCAATTCTCTAATTGAAGTTGCTTGTATTTTCCCATATCTAATGCTTATGATTGCTTACTGATTGTATTTGGAATGGCCAACTGAATATAATCTGTTGTTGTCTATTGCTAGATTAGAAATCTTGATCCGTAATTGTCATGAATTTCCAATCATTAGTAGCAAAATTGTGATCAGAGATTGCAATTGGAAAATACAACCTAGGTTAAATAATCTGAACTTGTGTGATTATTGCTTAGATCAACCTATCTTTCTCATCGTAATGCTTCCATTGAATTAAACTTAGAGAGCTTGTTCTAGGTTGTTTAATGGATAGAGATTAAATAAAGAGCTTGTTTTATTTAACAACAAAGTAAGGAAAGATTGGGATAACAGAGCTTGTTGTTATCTACGGTTGATAACTTCAATGCTGTAATTGGATTACAATTCTATGTTAATTCACAAATTCATATCTTGTGGCAGAGAAAGAACCCTTAACCAAGTGTCTCTCATTGATTTTTCATTCAAATTAACTTCTGTTTTGTTATTCTTAATTTGCATTCTTATTTCATTTAGTTAATCATTCAACAAAACCCCCCCTGTTTAGTTTATCGTTGCTGGAAAATAACGAATTTAATTAGAATTAATCCTCGTGGGAACGATATCTTACTTATCACTTTATTACTTGTGCGACTAGTATACTTGCTAGTTTCGAACGCATCACTTTTGCCGAATCTGCTAATGAGAATGGGAAGGCTCTCAATTTAATTTGCTCTTCAGAAACGCCGGTTGGCTTCATACTTGAGCATACCACATGAAATTCTTTGAGGTGTTTGTTCGGATCCTCTCCTGCAAAACCATGAAATGTAGGCAAGAGATGAATCAGTCCAGATTTAAGTTCAAAATCTATCTCAAAATTGGTGCTTATGCATAGCGGTTGTTGATCAATAATTGGAGCCGCTAACTCCTTAAGAGTCTGATCGTTTTCCATCGCCATTGCTTCTGATTCAGATTTGATTGAACTGCAAGAAGATGGGAGGGAAGTATGTCGTGCAAGGTCAAATTCTGGAGGTGGAGTTGAAATTGACCGATTTAGCCTTAAATTCGAGGATTGGAGAAACTCCTTAATTCTCTTAAGTCGCTGATCCGCTTCTCCCTCGGACATAAAAGCCTAAATACAAACAATCAGGAAATAACAATCAAGAATCAGTAGTAAAAACAGAATAACAAATTGATTAGAAAATCAATCCCCGGCAACGGCGCCAAAAACTTGATGCGTTCGAAACTAGCAAGTATACTAGTCGCACAAGTAATAAAGTGATAAGTAGATATCGTTCCCACGAGGATTGATTCTAATTGAATTTGTTATTTTCCAGCAACAATAAACTAAACAGGAGGGGTTTTGTTGAATGATTAACTAAATGAAATAAGAATGCAAATGAAGAATAACAAAACAGAAGTTAAATTGAATGAAAAATCAATGAGAGACACTGGTTAAGGGATCCTTCTCTACCACAAGATATGGATTTGCGAATTAACGTAGAATTGTCATCCAATTACAGCATTGAAGTTATCAACCGTAGATAACAACAAGCTCTGTTATCCCAATCTTTCCTTACTTTGTTGTTAAATAAAATAGGCTCTTTACTTAATCTCTATCCATTAAACAACCTAGAACAAGCTCTCTAAATTTAATTCAATGGATGCATTATGAAAAGAAAGACAGGTTGATCTCAGCAATAAACACACAAGCTCGGATTATTTAACTTAGGTTATATTCTCCAGTTGCAATCTCTGATCACAATTTTGCTACTAATGATTAGAAATTCAAGACAATTACGGATCAAGATTTCTCGTCTAGCAATAGACAATATCCAGATTATATTCAGTTGGCCACCCAAATACAATCCAGCAAGCAATCATAAGCATTAAACATGGGAAAATACAAGGAACTTCAATTAGAGAATTGGATAATAATTCTTGCACAATCAACTCACAAAAACCATATCAAGGGCTTTGAAATCACCCTCAACCAATTCAGATTTAGTTACACATATTCAGACAGAATACAAATACAATACAATATGGAGACATTCCAGAAAATGAGAGGGAAAGGGAAAACTTAGCAAATTTGATGAAATCTATTAGGATTTGTAGTTCTTCCTCTTTCTAAGCCTTCAATCTCCTTCAACAACTCCAAGCGATGAGAGAAATCCAAAGATGCAGCCTCCTCCCCTGTTTTCCCCTCTTCCAGTTATGAAAATAAAACCCTAAAATGTGTTTAAATACTCTGCTACAATAACCTGCTACAGTGTCCCGTATTATACATGCTACAGTGATTTGTGGAATTACATTTCTATACTTCTCACACTGTTTTGATTACAACTTTTAGTACATTGAATGGATTTATAAACCGTAAATTTCTCTAGAAAATAGATTTCGAGAGCTTTTCAACGGTATATAATATGTCATCGGGTTCATTGTATATCAATACAATTAAATCCGAGAAGCTGGTTGACTAGTAGAGGTGAAAATAAAGGGTTTTGCTCTATTTTTGTGCAAGTTGCTCCAAAACTCCTAGAAACATCAAAACCACACAAAAACATAAAAATACCAAGGAATATAGCAAAGAAACATGGACGAATTGATATAAAAATGATATATAAATAGACACTTATCAATATCTTTTGAAATTATTCTAATTGAAGCTTAAATACCAATGCAATCTTAATTCTAACAAATACTTTCTAATTGAACGTTTCGTAAAAATACAATTACCAAATTGATCGATCCTAATGTATACTTTTACTTGACATTTTGCGCTAGAAGCAGCTCCTCCACTCCAGCTTACTCGGCTTTAAGCTCTAGCACCTATTAAGAGTTAAAGAACAAAATTACCTTAAGATACTGGATTTACCATCAGTCGCGGACCCAAAAGCTTTGCTTGGGGGGCAAAAGAAAACTATATAAGAGTTAACATCTAAATTTAAAATACTAAAATATTGATTTCATTAATTTATTATTAGTATTTAATATTTCTTAAATATATTTTTTCTATGCAAAAGCATTGTATCAATAATTTGTTTGATTTAATAGGTAATTTATATACTAAAGGTATCTAATAATGTTCATAAAAGATTAAGTAGGGAATATTATGAACGATTTTTTGTTTATAATGAAAGGCATTACACAATATTCCATAAGTTTTCATCTTATATTTTATACTATTTAGAACACAAGAAATTCAATACATAAAATGAGGGCAAACAGCAATAATAATATGATTTAACATCACACACACACACACATCCAAAATTATAAGCATAAGTTAATTTAAATACTTGTAAATACTAAAACTAAGTGATGACAAAAATATTATAATTTTTTTATATAATTGTGAACTATCAAATTTCATTAATAAAATTTTGCCTAAACTAATTATAATATAATTCTATTGAAAATATTACATATAAAAAACCAAAACTAACTCATATCAAAAATATTATAATTCTTTTATAGTTGTAAACTATCAAATGTAATAAATAAAATCTATCCTAAACTAACTATAATATAAATCTAATGAAAAATTTGCATACAAAAACTAAAACTAACTTAAGAAACAAATATTATATTTCTTTTATAATTGTATTTAACACTCAATAAACAAATATTATAATTCTTTTATAATTGTAGTTAACTATCACATGTCATGAATAAACTTTAGTCTAAGCTAATTATAATACAAATCTATTGAAAAGTGTACATATAAAAACTCAATAATAAGAGTTCATTTAAGGAAATTAAATGAAAAGACAAAAGTAACCCGAAATTGCAAACTATTAAATATGATTGACATAACTCAAACTAAACTATCATATAAATGATTAATGTATTGAAAAAATATTAAATGCAATTAATGAAAAGAGCTCAATCAAAGAAAATAAAATTAAAAAACAAAAAAAGAAAATTGCCTTAGATAAGCCCATTTTTATCCATGTTGTTTGGGTCAAAGATAATTAGCAGACAAAAAAAATGGGTATCAACCCATGTTTTTTGTCAAGGTAGGTGGGTAGCAGCCTATATTTTTTTGGACAAAGGAGAGGGGGAGCTCTCCTATAAATTGAGCTCCCTTCCCCATCTAACGTATACTATCCAAGTGAGGGAGAGAGCCAATCCCATCCAGTGAGTTTTCTCCTTTCTAGCATCACATCCAGGAAAGCAAGGAAGAGTGAGAGAGAGTGAGAAAAGAGAGAAAGTGTGAGGAAAACTCATACTTGTATAAAGAATAATTGTGAGAATAATTCTTTGGGTGTATGTTGAGTGTTTGTAAACACTCACATTATTTTTCTCGCATATTGAAAGATCTGTAGCAGTCCATAGACATAACCTATTTGGGTGAATCACGTAAATTGTTTGTATTATTTTTCTGCTTTTATTTTTTGCATTGCCACTCTCAATCTTGATCTTGGAAAGGGAAAGTTATTGGTGATTTCCGCAACAACTAGTATTAGAGCCTGGTTCGGTAAGGGATTGTTGACTTGGTGGCATACCCGCTCATGCCATTCTAGCCACCTTGATGATACAAAATGATATAGATACGAAGTTCTATTCACATAAATGATACTGTTCACATGTACAAAAGTACTGTTCACACATACAGAGATACTATTCACACGTACAATATTGTTCATAGAATAATGATTCAAGTTTTTTTGTTGAAAGCGATGGCGAGCAAAGAAGGATCAGGACTCAGACTTGCTAAATTTGATGGCGTAGATTGTGCTTTATAGAAGATATAGATAGAGGATTATCTTTATAGTAAAAAGATACACTTGCCTTTGGATGAGAGACTAGCGGATATGAAGGAAGAGAAATGGAAGCTTCTTGATAGACAGGTGTTGGGGATGATTCATTTGACGCCGTCAAAGAATGTTGCCCATAATGTTGCGAAGGAGACAACCATTGTAGGGTTGATGAAGGCTTTATCTTCTATATATAAGAAGTCCTCGACAAGCAACAAGTTACATCTAATGAAGAAGCTATTTAATTTAAAGATGATAGATAATGCTCTTGTAGTTGATCATTTGAATAAATTCAATAATATCATAAATCAATTAAGTTCGGTAGGGATTCAATTTGATGATGAAGTTTCTATCTTAATTCTTTTATTCTCATTACCCAATAGTTTGGAACCCATGAGAGCAGCTGTTAGCAACTCCATGGGAAATGCAAAACTAGTTTGTAGTGAAATTAGGGATAAAATTCTTGCTGAAGAAGCTCGTAGGAG
The DNA here is from genome assembly GCA_013180625.2 of Boswellia sacra. Classification (NCBI taxonomy): domain Eukaryota; kingdom Viridiplantae; phylum Streptophyta; class Magnoliopsida; order Sapindales; family Burseraceae; genus Boswellia; species Boswellia sacra. The sequence continues at coordinate 87,324 of SNVD02008488.1, forward strand.
AGATTCAGGATAAGTCCTCGTATCTAATTCTACCATAAATGTGAAAAATAGTGGTAGAAATTATGATAGGAATTCCAACAAAGGTTGGGGTAAAGGAAAGTCAAAAAATGATATAATAGATCTAGAAATGGTAGGAGCGACATTGAACACTGGAATTGTGGCAAGACGGGCCACTTTAAAAGCAATTATAGAGCACTACCTAAGAAGAATGGCAAAAAGAAAGACTCAGTGGATGTTGCGACAATTGATGGGATACATAATGCTTTACTCTTGTCTATTGATAATTTTGTTGACTCTTAGGTGTTGGATTCGGGTGCATCTTTTCACACTACTGCACATAGTGAGACCATGGAGAATTATGTTGCTAGAAATCATGGCAAGGTGTAACTTGCAAATGGAGATGTCAGTTTGAGGATGGCAAACAGATTTGTGTGGAAGATTCACAAGGTGAGATATGTACCAAAGCTGATGTGGAACTTGATCTTAGTTGGTCAGCTTGACAGTGAAGGAAATAGCATGACATTTAATAGAAGCTCTTAGAAAGTCACAAAGGGAGCCATGGTTATAGCTTGAGGTAGTAAAACTGGAACACTCTATATCACTTCCAATTGTAGAGATACAGTTGTAGTTGCTGATTCTGCTATAAGTTTTGAATTATGGCACTACAGGCTTGGGCACATGAATAAAAGGGAATGAAGATACTCTAGTCGCAGGGTAAGCTACTGGATTTGAAATTTGTTGGGCACAACCTATGTGAAGGTTGTATTTTTGAAAAACAGAAAAATGTAAGCTTCTTAAAAGTTGGAGGAAAACCAAAAGCAGCAAAACTAGAATTGGTTCATACAGACGTCTAGGGACCTACCCCTATCTCTTCCTTTGAAGGTTCCAACTATTATGTAAGTTTAATTGATGATATAAGCAAAAAGGTTGGGTGTAGTTTTTGAAGCACAAGTCTAAAGTCTTTGATGCTTTCAAGAAGTGGAAAGCATTGGTTGAAAATGAAAAAATCTGAAAGTGAAATGCCTGCGGTTAGACAATGGTGTTGAATACATAGATGCAGACTTTAAAAGATTTTGTGTTGAGCATGCTATCAAAATGGATAAGACCATTCCTAGAACACCTCAACAAAATGTTGTAGCTAAAAGGATGAATAGAACTCTAAATGAGCATGCTAGGAGTATGAGATTGCATGCTGGACTACCTAAGATGATTTGGGCTGAAGCTGTTAGCACTATGACCTGTTTGATCAACAGAGGTCCTTCTATACCATTGAACTTCAAAATACCAGAAGAAGTTTGGAGCGACAAAGAGGTAAATCTTTCTTTTTTGAAAGTGTTTGCTTGTGTTTCGTACATTCACATTGATGCTGCTGCTAGAAGTAAGCTTGATACTAAGTCTAAAAGGTGTTTTTTCATTAGCTATGGTGATATAGAGTTTGATTATTGTTTCTGGGATGAACCAAAATAGGAAGATTATTAGAAGTAAGGATATGATCTTTAATAAAAATGCCTTATATAAAGATAGATTGGGAACAAACTTAGAAAGTACAGATCTTGGTACTAAGAAGTCTGAAGTGATTCCATTAGGAAATATTCCAGTGACTGATGCAGATGATAGTAATCATGACAATGAAGAAAACATAGCCCGAGAAGCATAATAGGATATGCATGTGACCCCACTCAGGAGATGTAGAAGAAATATCAGACCACCTCAGAGATACTCTCCTTCTTTGAACTACATATTGTTGTCTAACAGAGGAGAACTGGAGAGTTATATGGAAACCATACGGGCCGATGAATCAATGAAGTGGGAGTTAGCCATGAATGATGAGATGGATTCATTGTCATCCAATCAAACATGGACTTTAACAAAACTAACAATGGGCAAAAGAGCTTTGCAGAATAAATAGATTTATCGGATTAAGGATGAACATGATGGTAGCAAATGGTACAAAGCAAGGTTTGTTGTGAAAGGTTTTCAACAAAGGGAAGGCATCAACTACATAGAGATTTTCTCTTGAATGGTTAAACTAACCACCATTAGAATTGTACTTGGGTTAGTGGCTGAGGAAGACATGCACTTGGAATAGTTGGATGTAAAAACAACATTTCTTCACGGTGATTAGGATAAAGACATTTACATGATGTAGCCAAAAGGTTTCAAAGTACAAGGAAAGGAGAAACCGATGTGCAAACTTCAAAAGAGCTTATATGTTCTAAAACAAGCACCTAGGCAGTGGTACAAGAAGTTTGACAATTTCATGTGTAGTAAAGGTTTTTTGAGATGCAAGCGGATCATTGCTGTTATATGAAGAACTTTGGTGACTCTTATTTTATTTTACTACTTTATGTTGATGACATGTTAATTGCAGGTGCTTGCAAAGAAAGAATTGATGATCTAAAAAAGGAGTTGTCCAAACAATTTGGTAAGAAGGATTTGGTTGCTGCCAAACAAATCCTTGGGATGAGAATTACTAGAGACTGTGATGTTTTAAAGCTATCGCAAGAAGAGTATGTGAAGAAAGTGCTGAGCAGATTCAACATGGACAATGCAAAACTAGTTAATACTCCATTGGCTAGTCATTTCAAGCTATCTCAGGAACAATCACCTACTACTGAGCAAGAGCTAGTTGACATGGCAAAGTTACCTTATGCTTCAGCTATTGGCAGTCTTATATATGCCATGGTTTGTACCAGACCAAACATTGTACATGTAATGGGTGTTGTGAGCATATACATTAGCAATCGAGGGAAACAACATTGGAAGTAGCGAAGTGGGTTCTCAGATATTTGAGAGTAACTGTAGATTCAGTGTTATGTTTCTAAAAGTCAAACATTGGGTTACAAGGCTTTGTAGATGCTGATATATTAGGAGATATTGATGGCAGAAAGAGTACTATAAGATATGTTTTCACTTTAGGTGGTTTAGCTGTTAGTTAGATCTCTAAATTACAAAGGATAGTCGCTTTTTCCACCACTAGGCTGAGTATGTCGCTATAGCTGAAGGTAGAAAAGAGATGGTTTGGTTACAACCTTTCTTGAAAGAACTGGGTCATAAGCCAAAGAAAAGTGTATTGTATAGTGACAATTAAAGTGCAATTCACTTAGCGAAGAATCTGTCTTTTCCTTCCAGCACTAAGCACATAGAGATGAGGTATCGTTTCATTCGTTCACTTCTAGAAGATGGGATTTTGAAACTTGAAAAGACAAGTGGAACTCAAAATCCGACTGACATGATGACAAAGATGGTGACTATCGATAAATTGAAGTTGTGCCCAACTTTATTTGGTTTGCTAGCATAGGAAAAAATATGGAAAAGCTATTGCATTGATCGAGGTGTGAAGTTAGATTGAAATCAGTCTTCAAGTGGGAGATTGTTTGGGTCAAAGATAATTAGCATACAAAGAACATGGGCAGTAGCCCATGTTTTTTTATAAAGGTAGGTGGGTAGCAACCCATATTTATGTGTACAAAGGGGAAGAGGCACTCTCCTATAAATTGAGCTCCCCTCCCTATCTAATGTATACAATCCAAGTGAGGAAGAGAGCCAATCCCATCATGTGAGTTTTCTCCTCTAGCATCACATCTAGGAGAGCAAGGAAGAGTGAGAGAGAGTGGGAGAAGAGAGAAAGTGTGAGAGAAATTCATACTTGCATAAAGAATAATTGTGAGAATTACTCTTGGAGTGTATTTGGGATTTGGGTGTATGTTGAGTGTTTGTAAACACTTGTATTATTTTTCTGCCTATAGTGAAAGATCTGAAGCAGTCCATGGACGTAGCCTATTTAGGTGAATCATGTAAATTGTGTGTGTTATTTTTCTGCTTTATTTTTCACATTGCTACTCTCAATCTAGAACCTAGAAAGGGAAAGTTATCAGTGATTTTCCCCAACACATGTAAAAGCCAAGATTTTTACACCATTATTATATTAAAATATCATTTTTTTAAATCCTTATATAAAATCCCAACAAACAACCCAAGACTCATATTCATCAAATAATCTATTTAATAAAAATTCAAAAGCCTAATTTCTATTTTTTCAAGATTCTCAAACAAAAAGAAAATAAAACATAATTGTATGATGCATACCTCTATAGACTATAGATAACTTGTTCCACTTTTTTCTTCGAGAGAGAATGAAATTGAGAGAAATTAGAGTTTACGGTGTTTGAACATTTGATTAAGGGTTGAAGAGAAGCTAAAAATGGAAGTGCCTTCGCTTGCTGGATATGGAGAATGAAGAAAAGAGGAAAGTGAATTTACTGATAAATTAATTTTAAAAAGTCTTAAGAAAGTTAAAAAAAAAACAACAAATTGATGTTGGAGAAAATTTTGGATTTTAAATTTTAAAAAAGGGAGAGAGAATTTGTTTTTTTATTAATTTTATGTAGTGGTAAAGTTTGGACTTCAGTGGACATGGTCACATGGACTCCTATTATTATATAACTTGAAACGTTATAAAGCGGGTTTATTAAATGGACTCTAAAGAAAAAATTCAATTCTAAGAGAGCAATAATGAAAAAATAAATACTTATACGGGGCCAATTATATAAGATAAATAAGTATGAGGGGTAGTGCATTTCCAATTATTAGTGGAGTTAATTGCCCCTTGTTCTCCCAACATAGCTCCGCCACTATTTACCATCATCTATTTAACATAACAAGAGAAGTTGAGAGGACATTGGAATTGAGATATAGACTTATTGACATATTAGAAGAACGAAACATGCATGCACAAGGTAGATTTTGCTGTTAGAAGAATTGGAAATATTTAAGTTGTAGCTCGTCTTCACTCTAACAGCAACCACTCCTACCGGGTTTAGCTCCATTATTGTCTACAAGACTTTGCTCAGTTGTGGCAATTACAACCACTGTTGATTCAATATAATCTTGAGGGATTTCATTCAAATCCCAAACAAAACTACTGGATTGCACATAAGCTGTGATGGAAGGCCAACATGGTTGTGGTTGATCAGCAAAGAAGCCACTTCCACTGAGCTCCATCGTAGTCAACAAGGCTTGGTTTAATAGCAACAACATCCACATTTGATCCATCAAAATGCTGGACATCATACAAATTCCAAACTGTTGATGTATTGCATTCGTTCGTCCTTGGGTTGAGTTCTTCAGGGATTGAAGGGAGTTCAAAATCCAAGTTAACACCACTGGTTTTCCCGTCATATCTATTGAATGCCCAGCAAGGTTATTGTTCACTATGGAAGCACGAAGTATAATATAATACAAATTGCATAATTAATGAAATCTCAGTCAAAATTACGACTAGTTATTTTGTTGCTAAAAGTCCTGTTTCCGATAGAATATTATTATTTTGATTAGGATACATCATTTAATTAAATAAAAATACAAGTTCAATAAATTATATATGATCATTGGACTTACACATTGCCAATTGGAATATGATGAGGAATGAGGTTTTTCAAATTGAAAGAAAGGGAGAGAAATATAAATAAAGAAAAGAGGAGAAAATCATAGAAAAAATTGAAGCAGAAATAGAGTGATAGGAAATAGAATATATTATAAAATAAAACCTATTCCAAACTTAAATAAGAAAATACAAAAGTTAAATACTAGATAAAACAGTAAACTAGTAATCAAGAGAACAACTTAAAGAAGGTTACTCCAATTTAGTAACTCAAAATCCTTAATAATATTTAAAATGTCTAATTTACTAAAAATCCCCAAAATCGAATAGAAAACCCTAATTATATTCCTAATATGTCGTACATCAGAATAATGAGACGGTTTTGATTTTGTATAAATGGTTTTGCGTTAGTTTTGGTTTTAAAAAACGAAATTGTATTGATTTTGAGTCGACTCTAGGTTAACATTCGTTAAAGGTTTTAGTTTTAGCTCCTAGGTTTGACCAACTATGATTGATTTGTTAGATTTAATTTTTTTAAGAAAAAAAGTGATGTCTAAAATTGATCTAAACCTAATAGAAAACAAATAGACCAAAACTTAAGGTTTTGACCAAGTCAAATAATAAAGAAATGTTGTAATATCATAAACTAGGCCTAAGGTATGGCATAATATTACCTCGAAATATAGTTTCATATTTGTATAATTGCGATCCTTAAGGTTTGCGTATTTATATTATCTAGGTCTAGTTAACTAACTTTTTTTGTTTTTTCACAAACTAAATTACAATTAGATAATTATTTATGATGAAAATGAAATTAATGTTATCTCATATTGAATACCTAGGTCCAGTTGATGAAAAAGTTTTTATTCATTTGTGAAAAAGCAAACGGTATTAGTTACCTAGACCCAGAAGCGGATCCAAGATGGGACCCAGGGAGGCCTGGGCCCCTTCTGAAACTTTGAAAAATTTGTTTACTCCCTTATTTCTTATAGTTTACAATTACACCCTTGTTGAACAATAGTTTTTAAATTGTTTTTCTTTTTTAAACTAGTAGGCTATCAAACTTATATTTCTATAACTATATTACATATCATATTCGTATTATTTCTTTCTCTTTATAATTTATATGTAGCAATTAGTGTAAAAATTAGTAAACTTCTTTTAAAAATAAAAACTATGATTGAGTCTTCTTATTATGTTTATGTATTTGTAGCCTTTTTGGGTAAAAATTTAATAGTTATTATAAATTAATGATTTTGAGAAAAAAACTGAAGAGATATTTTAAAAGAAAATTCTTTTTTAAGTTCACATTATCATATATAAGAAAAATGTTACCAATTCAATACGAAGTTATCTTGAAATTAATGTAAAGGTATGTTTGCAGATTTCGAACATAGAACTCAAATTTTGGATTATAATGCTAATATAGGATTACAAATAATTTTTTTTCATAAATGATAATGAAGTAATTATGCAACATTTTTTAAATATAAATACTTGTCAATGATTATACTAATATGCATTTATAAAATAAATTATAAAGTATTGGTATTTTAAACTTTGATTTATTGTATTAGGATTATTTAATTTTGAAAGAGGATTTACTTTGTCTCCTATATAGCTATATCTATTCTTTTCTCAAATAATTTCTTTTATACTATTAAGATTTTTTTTTAAACATTAATTTTAAAACATTAAAGGTTTCTCCTCTAAAATAAAATCCTGGATCCGCCACTGCCTAGACCCAAATGATACAAACACAAAATTATATTTTTGGATGATATTATGTCAAATCTTAAGGATCATATATAACAATACCCCATAAACAAATTAATAAAGAAACTACGATTAAAATTAATAAAAAAAATACTTCCTTCCCTTTCCTCTTTTTCCCTCTCCTTTTCACTTCTCTTCTCTATCAGTTCTTTCTAGAGATGGTAAATGGAACCATAGAACCAAAATCTAATGGGGTTCTAGTTATTCTCTTAACAATTCTAAAGTGGTTGTAGATCAATTTTGGGTCCCATAGACGTAGAATCGAAATTGAACCTAAAAACATTAAAGACTCATTTAAATTAAATATTATTATTATTATCACTTCTAAATAAAACATTAAAATAGAAAATTGGAAATCTTTTAGTTTTATTTAAAACTATGTACAAACCTAATATAAATAATTTCATAAGATAATGTATCATATTATAAATAACTTTTAAATTACATCATAAATCTTCATAAATAATGAGTAGAAAGAGTTCAAATAGTTTGAAATTTAAAATGCATCTGGTTTCATAATATCCTGTTTCGTAATATACTTAAAATATAATTTATAATATTATTATTTTGAATATCCTAAATCATTTAACTAAATAAATATTTAGGTAAATAAATTATATATGATCGTTGGACGCAAAGATCACCATTTAGTTGGAACAGCCTGGACAGTTTTGATTATGCATAAATGGTTTTGTGTCAGTTCTGAAAAACTGAAACCATAACAATTCTACGTTGATTCTTGATCTAACATCCCTTAAAAGGTTCTAGTTTTGGGTCCTGCTAGATTTGAGCCGCTACCATCCCTATTTCTTCACCTTCTTTTCATCTCAGTTCATCTGTCGGTTATCCTAAACAATTGATTCCAATTTTGCGCCAAGATAGAATGTTAAAAACAAGGTTAACACTATCGCCATCCCCAAAATAGTAATTTAACCAGTTATGGATGTATGAAAGATAGGGATATTTGGGATTTAAATGAATGACATGTGAAGGCTGGTGTAGAAAAAGTTGCAATTGAATAATGGGATCACTCCCTTACTAAAAATTCCAAAAACTAACATAGTCAAACCCATACAAACCACCAGATATCATCTCTTGCTTGGTGCTCTGACAGAAGGCTTTTCCACTTTCTCTCCCAAATTGTGTTTCTTCAATATATCTTCTCCATCACATTTCTGTCCAATCTCTCCTCAAACTCTCTAGCTGCGACTGGGCGTTGTAATCTAGTCATCCATTTGTGCTGATTTTGCTGCTGAGTTTGCTGGATGATGTGCATGTGTTTGTGGGTTTTTATATTGGATTTCTTATGTTGTTACTGATGGTATGTGAACTGTTGGAGGCATCGATGACATTGGTGGTGCATGGTTGTGGCCCAGGTTTGTTAGAGGTGACTGGGGATGTCAGGGTAGTTTGTTGATGATTGTTTTAAAAAAAAAAAAAAAAAGAAAAGTGGACCGTGGCTAGATTTTAAAATAATCTGATTAATATAATTAAGACTTGTGTTGGATTTTAACCATGTTTAGGTGCTATTTAATGCGTCACTTAGAATGAAATTGTTGTAGACTTTTATGCATCACATAGCCCTCCAATCATATGATTTAATTGGATTCTTTTTTTTTTTTTTTAATGTTCAAAACACCAAATATTATTATTTTATCCTTTTTCTATTCAATTTAATGTTGATGATATTTTAAAAAAATCAGAGTTCAAGTTGATTTATAATTACTAATTTATACATTAAGGCCGTAAAAATCAAACAAAAAGTCAAACAAACCTATCCAGCGCTAATAAATTGGCACAACAGGAAAAGCAAAATCAATAAACGCATCATCATCGTCGAGACAAAGTCTCTGCAAAATATATCAAATAAATTAAAACACACTCTTGGGTGTGCAATTAAACAGAACACCGGAAATTGTCACCTAACAAACTAGCCTTTTTTTTTTTTTAAACCTAGGTAAAATAAAAGTATAAGATTAGGGGTAAGAATTTGTGACACAATACGCGAACATAATATGAACACGATACGAATATATTATACGATTAATAAATGGGTCGGGTTAATATTGAAGGTATTCAACACGCCAATCCGTTTAATGACACGAGTAGTTAAATATATTTTGTTTATCCTTAATATGTAAGTTCATTCAATGATATAAATTATTACCTACTTACAACATATATATTATAAAACTGAAATTTTTATACTATAAAATAAATTAATTTATAATATAATAAATTATGATGATTTTAATAATTTTTATACTAACGATGTTTTATATTCTAAAAATAATTTTAATTGATTTAAACATATATAATATAATATATTATGCATAACTAGGTTAAACAATTAAGTAAATTATGTGAATTAAATATGATACGATTATAATAAGTGGGTAACACGTTTAATAACTGTGTCAGATTTTGGTTTTATGTTTTAACATGAATAATTAAATGAGTCGACAGGACACGGTACGAATCCCACCACCTCTATATAAGATAATTTAGAGCTGTTCAGCAACTACATCGAAATGAAAAATGGCATGATCGTCGGAACATACAAAATGGTCGGAGAACACGTTCAAAAAGTCACCAGAAGGTACAATTAATTCCACATTTCCCCATACCATGTATTTAGGCATCACACTCAACTTCTGATATCTCTTGATGACTCTGTTCCCTACATCAAGGTATTCTTTCTCTGTTGTCGTTTTCCTTCTTGCCCGGATAGCATGCATACCGACCTCTGTGCATACACTTCTTTTGTCAGCTCCAGTGGAATTTGGGGAAAGCCGAGCCAAAAGTTCAAAGCGTATATCTGTTTCACAATTTCATTGTTCATGGATGGATTTTAAATATCTGCCCGCGGCTCTCCAAATCAGGAAGGCCAAACTCAACCTTACTATCTAATCATCCCGGTCGTAATAATGCAGGATCCAGGGTGTCAGGCCTGTTACCATCAGTACTTTGATTTTTTGCCAGCATCACACCAATCAAGTTGATTCACAATTTCAAGCATTGTACACTGAACCTCGTTGTCTACACCAACACCATCATCAAAAGGAGCACCTCCTATGGCATCAACTTTATAAAAAAATACAATACAAGCCTTCTTTGAACGTAGGGGTGCACACGGGTCGGGTCGGGTCGGGTTTTCCCGAACCCGATTACGACCCGATACTGTACAAACCCGAAATTTTTAACCCGATTCGGCTTATAATTTCATGCCGACCCGATATAAACCCGGCCAACCCGATCGGGTCGGGTTGGGTTATATCAGGTTTAATTTATTAAGTAATAAAATCTCAACCCTTTGCATGACCTGATACTGTTTAACCCGACCATTTCAACCCGATTCGGATTACAATAAAACCCCAACCCGATGAAAACCCGACAAACCCGATCAGGTCGGATCGGGCCGGATCGGGTCGGGGTTTTTTTGCACACCCCTATTTGAACGTGCCATCTGAAACAATTCATGAACCATCTGAGTTCCCTCACCAACATATTTCTGAACAAGCTCACTTCCAATAACACGTACGAAGCAAGCATCAGTTTTGTTAGCCATAGCTCTATCTAAAAGCGTTTTACATGTCCCAGGAGGTCCATCGAAGAGAACACCCCTAGGAGGATCAATTCCAAGCTTCACAAGTTTCTCTGGACGAAGCATGAGTCGCTCAACTACTTCTCACATCTTTTTAATATTCTCACATCTTTTCAATCTGCTCCTTGCATCCTCCAACATCATTATATGTCATATCTGGCTTCTCCTCTACTGTCATCATGGTTAAAATCGGATCAGTTTTTGGGGGCAAAGGAATTTGTATCTGATATTATCACCAAGACCAACAACAAACTTGGCAATTTTGCATGACATTGGTAACATAATTGGTGTCCTCAGAGTTAGGATTGATAATCTTGGTACATCTGACTACCTGAAGAGGTTGCTTTTCCTGCATCATCTACTTATCAGAAACAAGATCCCACTAAGAGGTGCAGCTAAACCAGTATCAAACTCCTTGATACTACACAAGTCGTTGACCTTCTTCGCCATGTCCTTGATTTCCTTCTCAACTTTCTTAATGCTATTAGAGTAAGGTCCGAGACCATAGGTTTTGAGAAGAGAGATGTCGTCTAGGGTTCTTATCGTCCTTGATCTCATCTGTAAGAGCCCATTAGTGAGTGAACTTAATTACTCTTAGTAGGTTCATAATGAAGGTGAATGATTACTTGTATGTATCTGTATAATTGTTATGACAATTAATAAAATGTTATTGGGTATGAACGAGAGACTTGAAGATTTTGAGGGCTAATTAAATATTGGACACGTGATATTATAAAAGGTGAAGGGTTAGACAATTATAGAGATTTTCATTTCCTCCCTTACTTTCAAGCTCTCAGCTCTGTCTCTTTTACCTCCTTAACTTGTAAGAATTGAAGGAAATTGTGGAAGCTAGAGGGAGACAAGGTAGAATTCATACACTTCTCTAATTTCTAGGTTGTAGTTATGAAGTACTGTTGTGAAATATGGTGTTAGTAAATAGTTTATGGTGTGTCCATGTCATGCATATCATGAAACATGCTGGAAATTATGAATTGAAGTAGGTTATGCATGATTCTAATGGGTTGGATGGCTTAGGATTGCTACAGATGATGATTGAGCTTAAAACTTTATAGGATTGTTTATTGAGTAGTGGTTAGTCCAAAAATTGCTAGATATTCTAGGGTTACTCTATGGCTCTAAACCTTTTATCTGATACACTAGATATGTTGAGGATTATATAAAATTTGGAATCACTTAAAAATTTGATTTGTGTGATTTATGGTGAATTTTTGAATCTGCTAAAACAAATTTGAACTTCCCCTGTTTTGAAATATATAAGTGGGAAACAAATTTTATTTGAGTGGCTTATCCTTTATGAAAGTTTTTGATTTTTTGTGTGCAGGATCTTGAATATGTTTTCTTGCAAACTCCAAAATCTCATGGCTTTCAAAGCTCTGTAGAAATTGTTATGAGTTTTCAAATTAAGTTTGAAAACTTGAGATTTCCAACTTGAAAAAATAGAGTAAGCAAATTTAATTGCTTTTGAACGACTTAAACCCCTTAAAAAGTTGTGATTTTTTAGTTGAATGACTTATATATGTGTCTTTTACTAGATTGAAAAATGTTGTCTAGATTTGATCATTGTTGAATTTTATAAAATTCTTCAAAATAGTACTGTGCAATTGAGAGGCCTATAGACAAGACTTCTGTATGAACCAAAACTAAGGAATTTTGGGGCAAATGGCCTCATTTTGGTTGGATAAATTTCATTAGATATATATATCTCTGTGTGTGTGTGTGTGTGTGTGTGTGTATTTGATCTCCATGAAATTTGGTAAGGGTTGGAGCAAGCATCCTCTTACTACAATTATCCAACAAACTATTTGTATAGTATTGAATCGTTAGTAAAGTCATTGGTTGGTTGAAGTGTTTGCTAATTCTTAAGAAATTTGATGATTTCTAGGTGGAAATCGAGCTCAAGTGGTGAAGTTAATTAGGTAACTAAGCTAGACCCTTTTCTGAGGACACCATAGATATCGAATTATGAGATGTGTTTGGTTATTTTGTTTGTGTATGTATGTGAATATGTTGATTGGAAATGCCATGAATGTGTTGTGGTTGGAAACTAGAATGTGACCATGAGTACATGGACTTTGATGTGTAATGGCATGCCTATGATTCCTAGTCGAATCATGAGATGTGCTGGTTTTTGCACACTTATGCATGTATGTGACCACAATTTTGCTTAACCTCTATGATTGTGAGACAAAGGAAAATTGGTTAAGGAAAATTGAATGTGGTTATGTGTATGTGAATTTTGATGTGGAAAGGCATGGGTAATGTTTGACAATGAAATTTTTGTTCATGTAAAAGTGTAATTCATATCTAATGTACCAGGATATCCGATCCCTTCTATGTGGTCAGCAAACATGTGTTGTGTGGTGTGTAAACCCATATGTGTATGTTAAGTCACCGATGATGATACGTAGCAAGTGACTAGTGACCAATGAAATATGTCATCGACGATGATACATAATAGATGACATATTTCTTGAAATTGATTAATGAAAATAGATGTCACCGACGGTGATACATAATGGGTGACTAATGGCCACTAAATATACCATCAACGGCAATACTTAGCGGGTGATATATTTCGTAAAATGGGTATTGAAAAATACATGTCATTGACGACGATACACAATGGATGACATGTTATGAATTGAGTTTCATGGAAGTCCTACCATGAGTGACAGTATTGTGTCCTTTAAAATTTGTGTCCTAAAGGTTTTTAAGATGTCTATAACAAGATTTGTGTAAAATATGAGCTGAATGAATGACTTAAGTGTGTTGACTAGGTAGAGAACTTGCGCTGGAGCGCTATGAGGGGTATGCAGTAGCACAAGCTCCGTGTGGTATTCTATGTTGAGGCAGAGAGTTGGCATCGGAGCGCAACTTGAATGGCGCCAGAGCATCAAATTTTATGTTGAATTGGTGTTTCAGGCGACTACGCCAAATTCCCTTGCATAGGAGCACAACCCTCAGTTGTGTACTTTGCTCTTTAGCTTAAGAATAAATCAAATTTTACTTGTAAATCAAGAAATGAGTTATATATCATGGCCTATCATAATTTCTCTGCCTAATACATTACTATTGCTTAAATCTAGCGACTTACTGAGTTTTTTACTCACTAGTCTATTGTGTTTCTCAGGTGATAGATAGATTATTTGACATTGGAGGATTTTTAGTAGTGAGACTATAGAGTCCTTTGGAAACCGTTGGTCTACTGCAACATTTCCATTATTTTTGTGTTAATCAACATTTTGATTTTTTTTTTTGTTAAACATGTATATAGTGTGACTCCATGGTTGAAAATGTGGATAATTTGTATATTTTAATGATGAATAATAGTACAACGATCACCGTTCCCTTTTATTGTTTTGTATGGATGCTTAAAGTTACATTCTATACCCTTAAGATACAGGGTGTGATAGTAGTGGTATCAAAGGCTAGGTTTAAGATTTTGTAGACACTTTTGTTGCAAGTGGTCAAGGGAACCAAGTCCTGAGCCGAATCCTCAACATTGAAGGTTAGTAAGTTATTCTATATGAAATGCTAACCATTGCTTTGTATGTGGTATTCTATTCTATTAATCAGAAATCGATAACTATGTCTCGTGCTGGATGGCCCAAGAGGACCGATAATCCTACCATGGAGGAGATGCGACAAGTTGACCCCACTCCTAGGGTGAGATGGACCTCAAAATTAAATGAACCTACCCCTTCAAAAAATAAAAAGTTGAAGAGGCAAGTGGGGCTTGGTAGTAGCTCATGAGCTCTTAATAATGATGTATAATAGCTGGTACAAATTTTGACATGTGCGAGACGTGAGGCTATAAACAAGTTCTGCCACTCCTGACAACCTACAAGTGGTGGAGCAATTCAGAAGGCTCAACCCTCCATTCTTTGTTGGTTCAGCTGATCCACTAATGATCAAAGAATGGATCTGAGAAATGAAGAAAATCTTTGATCTTATGGGCTACTCTAACAACCAAAAGCTCACTGGCACTACTTTTATGCTATAAGGTAGTGCTAGGTACTGGTAGGAAATGACTAAAAGAGCTTATAACACCGAGCGTAATAGACTCACTTGGTCGTGGTTTGAAGAGATGTTTTATGATAAATATTTTCCTTAATCATTGAAGAATGAGTAGATAGCAGAATTCATGCAGTTGACCCAAGGTTCCATGTCTCTCATATAGTATAAGAGGAAATTTAAAGTTTTATCTTGTTTTGCTCCACACCTTATTAGCACTGAGGAAGAGAATGCTAAGTTCTTTGAGAGAGACTTGGGACTTGAAATCAGAAAGCACGTGGTCATGCTAGAGTTGAAAACTTACAATGTAATGCTAAGGAAAACCTAAATTTTGGCCAGAGATAACGAATTGGCTGAGGCTTCCAAGCCTAAAGAAGAGGCCCTAAATTCTCAACTAAGGAGGCCATGGAGGAAGAATAACAATCGACACTTTAATAAAAACAAAGGAAAGAAGAAACATAATATTGGAAGGAGGGACATTCCATTATGTAGCACATGCAACCACCGTCATTAAGGCACATGTCTTCATTAAACAAGGGCTTGTTTTACATGTAGTCAGGTTGGCCATTACATTTCCTCTTGTCCAAAAATCAACAAGGGTCAGAATGCTCCTAAGAAAGGCCATAAGAAACAAGGGAGGGTCTATGCACTTACCAATGTAGATGCTTGGGAGGCTTTTTCAGTAGTCATCAGTATTATTCCTATTCTTGGCCACAATGCATGCGTGCTCTTTGATTTGGGTGCAACCCATTCTTTTGTATCTCATGTTTTTGCTAATAGAGTGAAAGTAGTACCTTTGGTGTTAGATGCTGAAATGTGTGTCTCTATCCCTTACATGTGCTAATGAGGAATTAAAATCCTATAAGATCAAAATAGCAGATAGAGAGTTAGATGTTGACTTGATAATACTGGAAATGCACGATTTTGATGTTATTCTACAGATGGATTAGTTATGTAACATCATGGAAGTGTTAAGTGTCATGAAAAGGAAGTAATGTTCTAACCTCCTACTGAAGTAGAATTTAGTTTTGTCAAGACACGATTGTCCTCATTCCTAAGGGTGATTTCAGTCTTACGAGCTCAGAAACTCCTTCGAAAAGTGTGTATGGGTTTCCTTGCATGTGTCATGGAGACGAAGAAGCAAGGACTAAACATCTAGGACATTTTGGTGGTTAAAGAGTTCGTGGATATGTTTCTAGAAGAATTATCCAAACTCCCTCCGAACCGTGAAATTGAATTCGCCATAGATCGTATACCTGGCACTACTCCTATTTCTAAGACTCAGTATTGAATGTCACTAATGGAGCAAGGAGTTAAAAGAATGACTACATGAGTTGTTAGGTAAAGGGTTCATCCACCCCAACGTTTCTCCTTGGGGAGCATCGGTTCTCATTGTAAAGAAAAAAGACGAAACTATGAGATTATGCATTGATTATCGAGAGTTAAACTTGTTAGCCCTAAGGCTACATGATAATTTTGATGATAACAATACACATTGATTCATTGAGATTTACTAATATGTTATTTATGTGCAAGAATAAGATTATTGAAATAATTATAAAATCAATAAGAGGCTTATTAAAATGCAGTGTTGAAGCTAAGGAGAAAACTATATGATAAAGGCACTAAAGTTCAAGTAGAAGGTTTGATTCCAGGAATATGACACATGAGCAATGTTTAATCAATTGGTCATATATTTCTCTAAAAATGTCCAAATAATGTGATTCTTGAGCCTTTGGAAAGATTACTCAATTTATAATATTTCATGTGTTTTAAAGAAATTCAAATTTCAAGTGCAATATTGTCCAAATCATCATGAAATTTCAAAGAGAAATGGAAGAAGCTGACATGAGTACTGAATACTCTTTTGGACATATCTTGAGGTACAAAAATTAAAATGACTTGATTCTTACGACATTAGAAAGAGGACTTAATGAATCACATTTCATATGTTTTGAAGAAATTAAAATTTCAAATGGAAGGCCGTCATAATTGACATGCAATTCGGTGAGCTAACACAGAGAAGAAAAATCAACTCATATGAGCACCGAATGATGTTTTATCCATATCTTGAGATAGAGATATCCAAATGACTTGATTCTTGTTGCATTGGAAAGATAATTCAATCATATTCCTTGAAGAAATTCAAATTTCAAATGGAAGGCCGACATAATACACATGGAAATCGGTAGACTGACACATGGAAGAAAAATCAAGTCACATGAGTACCGAATGGTGTTTTTGCCATATCTTGAGCTACAGATATCCAAATGACATGGTTCTTGATGTGTTAGAAAGCTTATTCAAATTTGAAGATCTTTTATGTTTTGAAGATTTTCAAATTTCAAACAGAACATTGACAAAAATGGCAGACAAAATTACAGTTTTTATGGTGGGCAGAAACTTTGGAGTTGGTGTCTTCACTTGATCAAGTTCATCTCATTTGCCTATAAAAGTAGCCCTTCTCCCATTCATTCAACAAGCATCTATCAAACAAAAAACAAGAGAAATATCAAGTCTAGAGAGCTTTTATATTTTTTATCTACTCTTTGAAGAGAGTTATACTTGTGTTGTGAAATTTTCTTTGTTATTGTATTGTGGTGAGAGTGAGATCTTCTTGTAAAGGATAAAAGTTATCCGTGAGAGAACTCTTGGTGTGGTGTTATCAAGAGTTGAAGAAAGTTGCCTTGGTGAGGTTTTTCATCAAGAAGAACTCTTGGTGTGGTGTTATCAAGAGTTGAAGGAAGTTGCCTTGGTGAGATTGTTCATCAAGAAGAACTCTTGGTGTGGTGTTATCGAGGGTTGAAGAAAAAGTCTTGGTGAGGTTGTTCATCAAGCAAGTTGTAAAGATTTCTGCAACTTAGTGGAAAGTCTAGCTTATAGAGCTAGAAGCCCGTGGACGTAAGCAAGGTTTTTCGAACCACGTAAATTGAATGTGCACTCTCTCTATCCCTATCTCTTTATATTTACTTGCAATTGTGATTATTCTTTATTGATATTCTCTTGATTGCATTCTATTTTCATCTTCTTTACCTTTATTCTTAAAGAAAGAGTTAAATAATTTTGATCTTTCAAAAAAAGTTTTCTAAATCCGTTTTGATAAATAAAAACCCAATTCACACCCCCTCTTGGGTTGCCATACCTGGGTCAACAAGTGGTATCAGAGCAAGGTTGCTCAATTTTTTAAATCTTAATCGATTTTTGAGCTATGGCAACTTTTAATTCAGCTTCATATGTTGAGGGACTTTCTATCTCTAGACCTCCATTTTTTAATGGAAGTGATTACTCTTATTGGAAAACTAGAATGAGTATTTTTTTGAAATCTTTTGATTATGATTTGTGGTCTATTGTTTTGGAAGGACCTTTTGTTTCTACCAAAATTGAACATGGAGAATGCATGCTAAAAGAACCTAAAGAGTTTAGTGAAGATGATAAAAAGAAATTGAGTTTGAATGCTAAAGCTATGAATGTGTTATATTGTGCTCTAGATAGAAATGAGTTTATAGAATATCTACTTGTTCTACGGCACAAGAAATATGGCACACACTTGAAGTAACTCATGAAGGAACTAGTCAAGTTAAAGAATCTAAAATTAGTATGCTAGTTCATAGTTATGAGCTTTTTAAGATGAAACCGGATGAATAAATTTCTGAAATGTTGACTAGATTTATGGATATTGTTAATAGTTTGAAATCTCTTGGTAAATCTTATTCTAATGTTGAAATGGTGAGAAAGATTCTTAGGTGTCTACCAAAATCTTGGGAGCCAAAAGTGATGGCAATTCAAGAAGCAAAGGACCTCACCAAACTACCATTAGAAGAACTTATGGGTTCTCTCATGACTCATGAAATCACCTTGAAGGAGAATAAAGAAAATTTCAAGAAAAAGAAAAATATCGCTTTCAAATCTTCAACAAAAGAAGATGATGAGTCCGACGATGAAGGAGATGATGAAGATCTTGCATTCATCACAAGAAAGCTAAAAAGGATAATTAGAAGAAACCAATTCTAGAAGGGAGTACAAAGGGTAAAGCTCAAAGCAAGATAAGAAAAATGATCAAGTCATTTGCTATGAGTGCAAGAAACCAGGACATGTAAAGATGTATTGTCCTTACTTTAAAAGTCAAAGCAAGAAATCCAAAGCAATGAAAGCCACAAATTGGGATGATAGTGAAGCTAGCTCTACCGAAGAAGAAGATTGCGAAGTGGCAAACATGTGCTTCATGGGATTTAAGTGACGATGAGGTAAGTATCTAAACTATGATACCTAAACTTTTGATATGATGAATTACTTGAAGCATTTGGTCAAAATTTACTAATGTGGCAAATTGATAGTAAAAATCAAAATCAAAAAATGCTTTCAAAAAGAATCAAAAATCAGTTATCCTCAATTAAGAATATTGTATAATAAATGAAGCTTTCGAAATGAAATATAAATTTCGGCAAAAAGATTTTGAAAGTTTGGAAAGTCAAATACATTTTTTAAACTGAAAATGAGATTTTAAAACAAAAGGATTTTGATAAATTAGAGAAAGAAAATGTTATTTTGAAAAAAGGAAAATAATGACTTAAGAAATATTGTTGATAGTTTTACAAAAAGCACAAAAAATTTGAATTCTATATTACAAAACCAAAGGTGTGTTTTTGATAAAAGAGGTTTAGGATATAAAACTCATAAAAATCAAAAGTATTTTAAAATTATTTTGCTCATGCATCTTCTAGGAATAATCCTAATCATTCATGTACTTATGGT